>JAHBMJ010002738.1:565-115565 GCA_018398765.1 Chromera velia
TTTCTTTCTTTTCTTTCTTTTCTTTCTTTTCTTTTCTTTTCTTTCTTTCTTTCTTTCTTTCTTTCTTTCCTTCTTTCCTTCCTTTCTTTCTTTCTTTCTTTTTTTCTTTCTTTCTTTCTTTCTTTCTTTTTTTTTTTTCGGGTTTTCTCTCCCTATCTCTCTCCCACCTTCTCCTGCCCTTCCTCCCCCCCCCCCCCCCCCCCCCCCCCCCCCCTCTCTCTCTCTCTCTTCTTCTCTCTCCGAGTTGTGTCTGTGAGTGTGTGTGTCGGTCGAGACTGAATCTAAATGTCGCCGCGAGGGCGTGTGAGAAGCGTGTTGGAAAGAAGGAGCGGGGGGTGCCTGTACAGATCGGTTGGCAGAGGGAATGGGTGGGTAGAGGCGGGAAGTGTAGGGGGAAAGTGGGTCCGGGGATTGATTGGGGTGGGTGGTTACTCGGATGAAAGAGAAAATTTGAGCGCAGGTTGGAGGCGAAATGAAAATAGACAGACAGACAGACAAAGCCGGAGAGACTTGACAGGGAATCAATTGCATGTGAAGGGAGAGTCTGATGGTAATTTTTTTTTTTTTTGCAATTCTTCTTTCCTCTCTGTTGCTGAATTCCCCTCCCTAGCTGTTCGGACAGGATGCTTGAAANTCAGGCAGACAAGCAGAACAAGAGACCGGGAAGCAGACAGAAAAGTAAAATGCAACAATAGGAAGGCGACTCATGAGAGGCAGACGCAGAAAAAAAGGAAAGTGCACACATCCTCCCTCTTTCTACTGACAGACAGACCTCTGAGGGTGAATTCCTGGATTTGCATTCTCTCTTTGATGACTTCGTCAGTGAGTTGTCTGAGGGTGACCGTGGAGAAATTCCTCACCCTGCAGACCCAGTTCACCCTGCAGCAGGTTGTGCATTTTCCGTTGGGGGGATTTGGTTTCTCTGCCATCAGGGCCTTTGTCTCCCGACGGTGCACGAGCCAGAGACCCCGCAGAAGGGGGTAGAGGACGTCCTTGTCGTTCTCTCGGTCCCTCTCGTTCTCCCTCTTCAGTGCCTGGTGGTAGTGCTCCAGCATGTTGTAGGAGGAAGGGTCGGCAAGGAAGTCCTCTGGGAGCAGCTCGACGAGGGAGTACATCAGACGGACCTGCAGGGCAGCACGCCATCCATCACGCAAGCAGGCAGTCATGCGGCTAGTCATTCATTCATTCATTCATTCATTCATTCATTCATCCATTCATTCATTCACTCGTTACAGAGAGACACATGTACACACACGCGCGCTCGCACGGCGAGAGACAAAGGACGAAGGTGTGAGTAAAAAGGACAGAGGTCCCTTGTGGAGGCAGACTGACTGTCAGACCAGCGCGTTCACAGAAGTGGAAGGAAGGAGTGAGAGAAGAAATCGACAGGCCGACAAGGGAGTCAAGAAACAGACAGGAAAGCCAGAATCTCTGACGAGAGCGAATGAAGAGCACAGTCCGTGAACATGAGGGAAGAGCACGGAATTCCCTCAAGTGAACGGACAAGAAGAGAGAGACCTGCTCTCCCTCTGTCCTCACACGGCGAAAGAAGGAGACGAAGGAAGAAGCCGATTGAGGAGACGGAAGGGAAGGACCAGAAATCACGGGAGGCACATGCTTCTTCGTTCCATGAAAAAGAAGAAAGCTCAATGGCACGACTGACTGACTGACGGACCTCAAAGGCCGCCACCGCCGCGTTGGTCGAGGCGATGGCTGGGATGATGTTCCCTGCGATCTCCTGGCACCACCACCGGGTCTGCAGAGGGAGGGAGGGAGGGAGGGAAGGACACGCTCAGAATGAATGAATGAATGAGTGTCCCTTTCGAATGGAGCGGGCGAGCTCGAACAAGCAGATCCGTGCAAGCGAGAACTATTTCCCGAAGACTTTCAAGCATCCTGTCCGAACAGCTAGGGAGGGGAATTCAGCAACAGAGAGGAAAGAAGAATTGCAAAAAAAAAAAAAATTACCATCAGACTCTCCCTTCACATGCAATTGATTCCCTGTCAAGTCTCTCCGGCTTTGTCTGTCTGTCTGTCTATTTTCATTTCGCCTCCAACCTGCGCTCAAATTTTCTCTTTCATCCGAGTAACCACCCACCCCAATCAATCCCCGGACCCACTTTCCCCCTACACTTCCCGCCTCTACCCACCCATTCCCTCTGCCAACCGATCTGTACAGGCACCCCCCGCTCCTTCTTTCCAACACGCTTCTCACACGCCCTCGCGGCGACATTTAGATTCAGTCTCGACCGACACACACACTCACAGACACAACTCGGAGAGAGAAGAAGAGAGAGAGAGAGAGGGGGGGGGGGGGGGGGGGGGGGGGGGGGGAGGAAGGGCAGGAGAAGGTGGGAGAGAGATAGGGAGAGAAAACCCGAAAAAAAAAAAAGAAAGAAAGAAAGAAAGAAAGAAAAAAAGAAAGAAAGAAAGAAAGGAAGGAAAGAAGGAAAGAAAGAAAGAAAGAAAGAAAGAAAGAAAAGAAAAGAAAAGAAAGAAAAGAAAGAAAAGAAAGAAAAGAAAGAAAGAAAGAAAGAAAAAGGTGCGCGAATGCACATCACACATGCAAGAAAGCGAACGCAATCAACTACCCACCCACCCACCCACCCACCCACTGACCGACCTGTCGCTTGATCGAGTAGTTCCACATTCGAAGATTTGCAGCTGCCGCCACGAGGTCCATCTCGTGCTTCGCGTCCTTGTCGAAGACGATCTGCACCTCCTCCTCTCTCTTCTTCTTTCTGAGGACCTCCACGGCCTGTACGAAAGTTTTGCGTGTCTCCTCGAGAGTCCACATCCTCTCGACTTCTGTCTGGATGGAGGAGGAGGACGAGGAGGAAGTGCTGGCGGCGTTGGGGTCCTCAACGATCTCCTCGAAATCGAAAGGGAGAGGGCGCACGCGTTTGTTGTTTTTGAACGTCGGCTTGTTCTCTTTGAGCTCGGCGATGTCATCATGAAAGAAAACCTCAAACGCAGCTCTGGCGTATTCTGCGTCATCCTGAAAACCATCAGGCTTTTTCGAGTCGATTTTCTCCCGCAGCTCAGTGAACGAGTGGTCTTCCGTAATATCCTCAAACAACAGCTGCAACAAGAGCTTCCCCCAACCAACGCAATGCTCGGGGATCTGGGGGACCTGTCTGATCGTGCACTGGGCAAAGCCTTTCGGGACGGTCTTCGCCGTGCAGTCATAGCAATTGGTGATACTGGGCAGGAACAGCGAGGACTGTCCCTTCCACCCTGTGCTGCCTGCATCGATCAAAGGGCGGCCTGCCATCACGCACATCAAATTGACGTGGGCACGCGCCTTCACGTTGTCCAGGCCGTTGATGACGAGGTGGAAGCGCTTGAAGAACTGGACGTCGTACGCCGAATTTGTGATCACGTTGCTCATGTGCGGTTCGACTTCGCAGTCAGGGTTGAACTTTTTCACGGCCGCAGCAGCACACTCGGCCTTGGACTTGTCCACATCAGCGCGTCTGAAGAGGAACTGACGGTTCAGGTTCGTCACATCGATCGTGTCGAGGTCAATGACGTCAATCTTGCCGGCACCGGAAAGAACCAAATCCTTCAAAAGCTCACACCCAATGCCCCCAGCGCCAACCACAAGGACGCGGAGTTTCTGGAGCTTCTCGAACAGAGACGGAGGGAGAACAGCGCGAAGAATTGCGTGCCGCCCACTAGAACTCTTTTTGTCTGTGACTTCCATGGGCACATCCATCATTGCACAATCTTCTCCAACTGCGTTCGAACTAGAGGGAGAGCTCGCCTCAGCTCTGGTATCGGGGACCTCAACCTCCTCTCTCACCTCACTGCTTTTATGCTTCTCGGCAATTCCTTCACTCCCGTTTCGTGCACCAATTGCTGTGGGCATGTTCCCACGGGTTTTGGCACACTGCTATGAAAATAAGCCTCTACAACCGAACTGCGAGACACAGCAAGGCAAAGTAGACTCAAATTAATTTTCACTCCACCGCCTGCAGAGTTCAAAAAAGTTGATTGAGAGCAAACTACTCTGCTCCGTTGAAGACTTTTCCAGCAGGAACTGATCGAGCGCAGGTCTTTCCGATTTTTGAATCTGTGGTCTGGCAATCTCTTGCAAATTTTTACATCGATATCAAGAACTGCAGACGTACAGCAAAAGTGGTCTGCCAGGGAGTCTGGCAGGGCCATATGCAGGGCCTGGTGGAGTGAAGAAAAGCGAAGGGTCGATCCGCAAAGAGGTCAACCGTCTCCCGCGCGGCGCCGATATGCTGTCCGCGCGGGCTCGGCGTAGCGCACGCAACCGCGCGCCATTGAAATTCATCGGCTGGGCGCCGCCGCGCGCGAGGACAACTGCCCTCCTGCAATCTCCTGCACACACAATTTGGTAACAAAAAAAAATTGTTGACCTTACAATAGGCTTACAAGGTAGCACTTCATAGCGTGTCACAATTGTCCACATGTGTCTACCTTCCAGAATCCTCAAGACATTTCCAGACTAAAAAGTCAAAAAATGACTAAGCGAATCAGGTTTGCTTAGGTAGCGGATACACGCCGTACTTTTCCTGTACAGTGTATAATGGAGATTCTAGGAAATTGAAAGTCTCTTCCAACAGCTGAGATCTTATGTTGTCTGTGCACAAATGTGTCGGTAGGAGCACACGGTCAATCGACCATAATCCAGTACAATCCGACAGGCTGCTGTCTGATTCAATTGGAATTTATCGAATACATGCTAATTAAACGACATACAAAAAATGTATGCATGCGAAAAACCATCGGAGACTGAAGCTTCGCATACACGCCGAGCTAAACATTAATAGCTCGAAATCAGCATACCAATTAATCGCAGTATTACGTTGATCCTTGCAAGCCGATGGATAGACCGTAGGCATGATTAGAGAATACACATAGTGTCCCGTGCGCGACGCCCCTCCATATCTATACCGCTGTCTTTTATCTATCGCTGATGGTTCTCGGGTACACTTGTGGAAGCAAACGACAACAAAAGGCCGTAACGTTGAAAATCAGTCATATGTAGATTATCTTAGAACAAAACAAAGAAAGGATAAACGCGCCTTCCAAAGAGAACGAAGACCATCATCACCAGTCCGATGGACCGCAGACATGAACAAATCAAGCAAAAACAAAACAGGCCATCTCAAAATATACCATTATACAACTCCAAAAACAGAAAAATAAGTTGGTCAACCAGGACAACTGCAGGTGCATTACAAAAAAGGAGTGTCCGGATAAGATGAGAGGATATTAGGCCCTTCTTAGCCAAAACAGAAGGAACACAGGAGAAAGCATGCATCAAACGCACTCTACGAAGTGAAGGTAGGTTAGGAAAAGACGACTATCCTTCAGAAATGGGCAGCAGAGAAAAAGCAACCAAATCACGAAAGAAATTAAGAAGAATATCACGGTTAAGATTAACAGCAGCAAAAAGCAAAATCGAAGGAGATTCCGGCAAAGAGAAAAGACGCAGACCAACTTTTTTTTTTGAAGCACCGTAGATCCCTTCTGACGCTCCAAAACGTATGCAGGACTAGCATGTAGGACTGTAAAAGTCTTCCTCAAATAACTTTTCCATCATGGAGTCATCCAGCACATCACTCATACCACCGTCAGACCTAAAAACAATCGTTCTATCGTCCATGTATCTCCCTGCCATCCATTTCTCCCCCCCCCATGAAGGCTTCGATCTCATCAATGCAACAGAGTACTCTTTTCACGCGGCAAAAAATCGGGCCCCACCAGGAGAGTATGGGCTCCCTTAAGGAAAACCTTCATGTTGTCTGACCATCTTTCCTCGAACCCGAATTACATTCGAAACAAAATCAAGATTAATTATATGAGCCAGCATATCAAGAGGGCAAGAAAGTGCATTCGCATAATTGCAGTAGAAGGATAAAAAAGCAACAGGTTTTAAGTAACGTCTCCGAAAATACCATTTCTCACCCTCTCTCGGACCCGCCTCTTTAATATAAAAAGACTTATGGGTGGGCAACATAACAAAACGATATCTAGAGGAAGAATGAATGAAATAAACAAAGTCATTCAAACAAGAAAGGAAATCAGCTCTGGGTAGAGAGGGAAAAAATGTTTTGATGTCGTCCATCAGCAGACCAAGTCCACCCCGAGGCCAATACGAATTAGAAAAAACACAAAAGCCATGATCTGCAAGTCTTCCAAACCCTGAATTAAAGATCCTAACCTTATCTTGAAAAGTAAAGACAGAGTCAAAGTCACAATACGGCGAAAAGTAAGAAAGACAGCCATTCAAAGTTTTGCAAAGGAAAGAAAAAATCTTACGTCTGGTATGACACTGTCTCTTGTAAGATACCAATGGCCTGTACTTCAAAGAGGACCAAGACTCAGGGAGCCCCCCCTCAACTCCCCAAGACTTACGTTTCACCCAAAGGATCCCAATCCCAAAGTGGTGTTTCTTCCTGTCGAATTTCTTGAACTGATTCAAAAAAGACACCCATGCATCCTTTTCATTCGGAAAACCATTCTCTAGAAGGTTCAGAGAAGCAGAAAACTCACCCTCCCCAATTTTTCCATCAGAAGAATCAAAAAGAAAAGCTCTCACCACTGCCTCAATGTATTTTCCTTTATACAAAAAAGCCAGATCTCCTCTGGCCTTGTCAACTGGCACAACCGCTAGAGCAGTCAATAACTTTCTTATTGCCATAGACTTCCTTGAGACGGCCGGCCCTTTTCTCATTTGCCTGAGCACACGAAAGCGTTGAAACCCATCGCTCCCGAAGGTCAGCAATCATTGCAGGAGACAAGACCCCTTTCATCGACCTGCCTCTTGTATTCTCCCTCCCCCCCCCCCTTCCCATTGTCCTTCCTAGACCAACCCCCTCCCGAGTGCCACCATCAGAAGTGAGAACAGAATGGAGGAAAGACTCAATACCCTTCGAAACAACATTCTATATACNCCCCCCCCTTCCCATTGTCCTCCCAGTGTATGCAAACGTTAACCGGCGAACATCTGTCTGATTCGAGTGAGGATCATCAAGGATCTCACACATCCTCTCTCCAAACACACGCGGGGTTAAAGTTTTGGATGGAAGGAAACACATTAGGACAATTAATGCTGCCGATGTCCTATGAAAGAGGACCCATGAGATAGCCCAGCACACTACGCTTCGTTGCTTCATTTGACTTGATGGATGACATTGTCTGAACCGGCTGTAAGAAATCACGGATTTGCTCTAAGTCCCTGAAGTGGAAATCTTCTCCCGGTCTCTATTTCTTTCTTCCCTCCATGATGATGGGCATCGAAGTGAAGCCCCGCCTTTTATGATGCTTATGTGCAGATGTAGAAATGGGGCCTCATGAGTTAGGTGATCAGATCGTGCAACCTGCCGATGCAGTGCTTTTAGCAGCGTTCGGCTACACGCTTCCCACTGCAGAGGTTTATGTTTGCGTTGGCATGGATCGTTATTTTTTTATTCGACTGGCTTTTTGTCACTAGCCTAGTCACTGGCGTTCCGTCATTCTGTACAAGTTATCAACCTGACCCAGTGAGCCTAAGAGGTATTCTGCACATCGTGCTCATATCATACTTTTCTCTTCTATTTTTTCTTCCGAGTTCCTTTGTGAAAGTAAAACAGACTGATACCTTTCCTGGCTGGACCACGATGGGTCGTTTCCTGTAAGAGCTAGTGTGAGAGGAAGAGAGACAGAGAGAGAGCGCGAGTGTTATATAAGCGTTTAAGAGAGAGCTGGTACAGTTTTATTCGTCCTTCTCTCTATTAAGCGAAGCCTTCTGCATGATTCTGCAGCAAATCTCCACCCTTTGCTCCAACAGAGAAGGGTTTGGGTTGGGATACATCCTTCTGCATTTCATGAGAACGGTAAGGTAGAAGAGAGGGGGGGTTTGGGGGTTCCCTTACCACTGTGTGAACGAAATTATCAGCAGTTCTATTCTATCTGGTAATCCAAACTGATAGAGAGGGCAGATCGGTTGGTTTGAGGATTGTTATAGTGCTTCTGTGGCTGTCTCCCTTCTTGAACTTCTCGTACNCCCCCTTCCCATTGTCCTCCCAGTGTATGCAAACGTTAACCGGCGAACATCTGTCTGATTCGAGTGAGGATCATCAAGGATCTCACACATCCTCTCTCCAAACACACGCGGGGTTAAAGTTTTGGATGGAAGGAAACACATTAGGACAATTAATGCTGCCGATGTCCTATGAAAGAGGACCCATGAGATAGCCCAGCACACTACGCTTCGTTGCTTCATTTGACTTGATGGATGACATTGTCTGAACCGGCTGTAAGAAATCACGGATTTGCTCTAAGTCCCTGAAGTGGAAATCTTCTCCCGGTCTCTATTTCTTTCTTCCCTCCATGATGATGGGCATCGAAGTGAAGCCCCGCCTTTTATGATGCTTATGTGCAGATGTAGAAATGGGGCCTCATGAGTTAGGTGATCAGATCGTGCAACCTGCCGATGCAGTGCTTTTAGCAGCGTTCGGCTACACGCTTCCCACTGCAGAGGTTTATGTTTGCGTTGGCATGGATCGTTATTTTTTTATTCGACTGGCTTTTTGTCACTAGCCTAGTCACTGGCGTTCCGTCATTCTGTACAAGTTATCAACCTGACCCAGTGAGCCTAAGAGGTATTCTGCACATCGTGCTCATATCATACTTTTCTCTTCTATTTTTTCTTCCGAGTTCCTTTGTGAAAGTAAAACAGACTGATACCTTTCCTGGCTGGACCACGATGGGTCGTTTCCTGTAAGAGCTAGTGTGAGAGGAAGAGAGACAGAGAGAGAGCGCGAGTGTTATATAAGCGTTTAAGAGAGAGCTGGTACAGTTTTATTCGTCCTTCTCTCTATTAAGCGAAGCCTTCTGCATGATTCTGCAGCAAATCTCCACCCTTTGCTCCAACAGAGAAGGGTTTGGGTTGGGATACATCCTTCTGCATTTCATGAGAACGGTAAGGTAGAAGAGAGGGGGGGTTTGGGGGTTCCCTTACCACTGTGTGAACGAAATTATCAGCAGTTCTATTCTATCTGGTAATCCAAACTGATAGAGAGGGCAGATCGGTTGGTTTGAGGATTGTTATAGTGCTTCTGTGGCTGTCTCCCTTCTTGAACTTCTCGTACAGGAGTGCGTCCATTCCCAACCGACTTTCTTATAGTGTGTCTCTCCAAATAAGAAAGAGAAAGGGAGATTCAGTTCATCTCTTTTTTGTGTATATGGACGGACGACCTGAAAATCAGTGTTGTTCCATACTTGTATAGAGACTCCCTTAATTTCTCTCTTGTCCGACAGTCACGATGCGCATGTCCGTCCGTTCTCACATGTGCATTCCTGTAGGGATGCTCTTGTTTGCCCTTGGGAGCGCTTGATCTCTCTGGTGGGCCTGCCTTTCTTTTCTCCCCCTTCCGCTGGGATTCTTTTTTTCATTCACTCCTAGATTCTTTCATTCATCCATTCATCTATCCGTTCCTTGCTCTCTTTTTTGCTTTCTCCTATTGGGACAATTAAATGCAGAGAATGGATGTGCACACTGTCTTTTGATCGCTACTTTATTTTGCCTTTTTGTGCGTCGCTGTCCTTCTTCTTGTAACGCGGGAAATTGTATGCGTGTATGAACCTGAGGAATCAAGTTCCTGCGCACCTACACTACCGGCCCCAAGTGAGACTTCCCGTAGCTCTATTAAACTGTTTCAGCATTTAACAACATATCTAGCGCAATGGACGGCTGTCTTTGACTCCTTTCATCCCGTTCTTCAACGCCATATGCATGTGTTGTTTGACATATGCATGACAGTGTTGTTTGAAACAGAGGTGGACATGCAAAGAAGAACATACAAAAGGAGGGGCTTTCTGGAGGTTCAAAGTTGATCGAGTGGCAGCTAAAAACTTATCAGGGCTTTCTTGTGCATTTTTTGCTGGGTGCCTGGTCAAACAGCAGAATCGCTGCACAGGAAAGCAAGCTAGAAGTGAAGCATGCAGCAACATCATGCAGTTTTGTACGCGATGCGCGCGCGCATTGCGCGAGCACTACGCGTTTTGATTGATTGATGTTGAAGTCAGTTCTCGCGCGATCACTCGATCAGATCGACTCGGCAATGTCCCGCCTGTTCTTCAATGACATGGAGTCACACGAGCGAGCAGACGTGAGAACAGAATCCACCCAGCCTCTTGAGGTTTGCTGTTCCACAATAAGGCTGGAGGAATCACTTTGTCCTTTCTCCTCGTGGGATTTTCAGCAGAGAACAGAACACGTGAATTGCCGTCTCCGTCCGTCTCCGCCGAAATAGATTTTAGGATTAGGATTAATAAGGTAGCGCAACAAAATGGCTGTCCCGGCTCACGTGACTCAAAAGGGCATGAAAGGTGTGGTGTGCCACGGGATTCAGGACTACAGGCTTCATGAAGACCTCCCCCTCCCCAAGCTCAACCACGGAGACATCCTTCTGCGTGTAAGAGCCGTGGGGATCTGTGCCGGTAGGTAGACGGGTGGCGTGCTTGTCTTTGCTCCTGATTTTCTGTTCTCTCCCCCAGCACGTTTGTGTGATCGCCGCTCATCTATCCCGGTCTTTGCTTTCTGCAGGTGACGCAAAGTGTTTCGCAGGGGCGCCGTACTTTTGGGGCAAGGAAGGTCAGCGTCGGTGAATTCTCTGAGAGACATATATAAACAATGGCCTGTGTTCATAAAGTTGCTCTCCCCTATCTGCACACCTGAACCCCTTCGAAGGTGTTGGAGGACAATGCAGCATATCAATCACAGTCACAAGAGGAGATGGAGGGGTGACTGCCGCTGTCCATGACTTTCAATCGGTCTCACCGTCCGAACTCTGGAGACAATTGAGTCACTTCTCTTCCCCATGTCTCTTTTACCTTCCCACTGCGACCTCGAGCGGCAGCACTCTTCGCGAGATATTCTGGTGCATTTGCAGTTATCCGGCTCATGATATGATCGCACACTACCGGCTTCTGTGCCTTCCTTCACGCAGGCCACCCTCAGTATGTCCAGCCGCCGGTGATTCCTGGTCACGAAATCTGCGGAGACATCGTGGCTTTTGGGGGGGAAGAAAATGAGGAGACGCCCCCGATGAGTGGGACCTTCTGTGGAGCGCAGGTCGCTGTGGGTGATCGCGTGGTGGTCGAGCAAATCGCGCCCTGCTGGTCCTGCCATCTGTGCCGCCGAGGAAGGTGTGTCTGTCCGTTGGTTCGCTTGGTTGTTTGTGAAACGAGCCGCAGTCTGCGCTCAGTCTGGGTTCTTCTGTCTGCGTTGGACTGCAGATATGGGATTTGATTTCGAATACGAAAGCTTGGTTCGGGAAAAGAAGAGGGAAGCATGGAGACGCAGGCACACGAAGAGAGAGATGGATGGATAAACCGTAACGCAGACAGACAACAGCCAAGTTCTGAATCCTCCATCTAGCGTTTGACGGGAAATTACGGTGCGGCCTGATGACAGTATTTGCACTCTGTCTGCACGCATGCCTGTCTTTTTTTTCGGTTCCCTGTAATCCCTCTACGTTCTCTGTCTGACTGCGTGGCATCACTTCTTTGCGTTCCTGCATGCAGGTACAACCTGTGCATTCCTCACTCGGTCTTCGGGTTCCGCCAGGACGTCCAGGGAGCGATGGCCGAGTTCGTGAAGGTTCCCGCCAGAGGACTTGTCTACAAGATCAGCAGCAAGATCCCCTCACACCACGCGGCCTTCGCAGAACCCCTCGCGTGCTCTCTCCACGCGGTTGAACTCGGGAACATAAAGAGCTATGAGGTCGTGGTCGTGTCTGGCTGCGGTCCCTTGGGACTTGGGTGTATTGCTGGTAGGTACGTCCGTGTGTGGCAGGGCTGGGTGGGAGTGGGTGCGCGTGCGCGTGCCTGTGCGTGTGTGTGCGCGTGCGTGTGTGTACGCGCGTGTGTGCGTGCGTGCGTGCGTGCGTGCGTGTGTGTGTGTGTGTGTGTGTGTGGTCTGTGTGTGCGTGCGTGCGTGTGCGTGTGCGTGTGTGTGTGTGTGTGTGTGTGTGTGTCTGTGTGTGTCTGTGTGTGCGTGCGTACGTGTGCGTGTGCGTGTGCGTGTGCGTGTGCGTGTGTGGGTCTTGAAAGATCTGCCTGGAGGGCTCGTGTTCTCTTTCCACTTTCGTCTTTGTGATTCTTCAGTTCACAATTATGTCCGCTTGCAGGGGCGAAACGAAAGAACGCGCGCCTGGTAATGGCACTGGATCTCTTGCCAGACAAGCTGGAGCTTGCCCGTGCCTCTGGAGCAGACGTCGTTGTGAATCCGGCGCAGGAAGACGCACAGGCCCGCGTGCTGGAGCTGACAGGGGGCCTGGGGTGTGACGTGTACATCGAGGTGGCAGGGAATCCGGCATCGGTCACTCAGGTGAGTCAGTCGGGTATGAGGGAATGAAGCGTCTTCTCTTTAATTGTCGGGCAACAAGACGATGAGTAGACATGCAAACAACCAAATGGATCGAAGTGCAAACAGGTAGAAAGACTGACGGTAGAAAGAAGGGCAGAAAAAAGGTCTTCTAAAGAGAGTCCGTGGGCAGATCAAGGGAGGAAAGAGAGAAACTCCCACGCTGGAGACTCTTTTTCAGTTTTCTTGTGATTCGATGAAAACCAACATTTTTATCTGGTGTCCCCTGGCCGTTGTCTTTTTTCCATTCAGGGTCTCAAGATGTGTGGAAGAGGTGCGAAGTTCGTTGAGTTCAGTGTCTTCGGTCGAGAGACTACGTGTGACTGGACGACCATCTCTGATGCGAAGGAGCTGACTGTGCAGGGGGGACATCTGTCTCTGCACACATTCCCCGCAGCCGTGCGTCTCATCGAGGAAGGCGCCCTTCCTTTAGACAAAATAGTGACACACGTCCTTCCTCTCGAGAGGTTCAAAGAAGGAATTGATCTCGTCAATGACTCCAAAAACTCCATCAAGGTCTGTCTGTTACCGCACGCACACGCTGACTGAGAAAAATGTTCATTTTAGGAAAGGAACGCGTTTCAAACATTCAGAGGGGGCCCTCAGCAGCACTGAGGCTAGCACTGAGGCCAGGACCTGTCCGGAAGCGCTCTTTCAAATTCTACTTGACCAGATCGCGATTGGAACGAGATGGATGAGTCGGACGGTTTCTGTCTACTGGCCCTAGTACTGGCCTGTATGCACTCTGGAATTAAGTCAGATGGACGAAGGACTTGGGATCCTGTCGATGTGTGTTGCCACTCCTTGTTAGCATAGAATCGCCCAGCCAGGGCCAGCCTGCATGAGGCGTCTGAAGAGACGCTTTACAGATTGTGTGGCAGTCATATCATTTTTCAAGCATGACACTCTGACATAAGTCATTCATTACCTATATTACCCTAGGCGACAAAATTATTGAATAAAATTTTAGAGTTTGACGAAATTTCATTTTTAGGGACGATATTGGATCAAGCTTTCCTTTTTGAGAGTTTGGGGGCTAGTGTAGTACTTACTACTATGATTCTAGGGTTATATTAGGTCATCTTTGCCTATATAATCACTATTGAAACTAAGGTGGGTCATTTGGTACCCCTAGGGTCGTTCATGATATACAAAAAACACATTTTCAAAAAGTTAGTGAGAAATAGCTAGAGAGTATTAGCAATAGACCAATAAGAAAAAACATCTTTAAATACAGTTTCACTAAAAGTATTTTTTCTACTTTTTAGCCAGTTTTCTGGATTGATTTCTTTGACATGAAGTTTATTCAATAATTTTATCGTCTAGGGTAGTAGTCAATGCATTTTGGTTAAAACTTAAAATATCTGTACCCTGCATGTTCCGTCAGGCCTACGGAAGCTATAGGGCTCAGATACGTGCTTATACGATCTTACACATAGAGGTCTGTTAGAGAGGGCATCTTTCCTTCAAGCTTGCCTTCTCTCTATAACAGGCAGCATGTGTGTACGCGGCGTCCATTCTCTGTATATCTGAGAATTGCTGTCAATAATAGGTACGCGTCTGTATTGAATCAATTACTCTGTATTGGACCCTTTTACTATTAGGTCGATCTTGCTTATCGAAGGACTTAGTGTTTCTCTTATTCACGATCCATAACAATCACTCCCCCCTTTAAGCTTGTGCGTCCCACACAATTCATACCTTTCACCGATCCCAGCCACCTACACCGGCAATCGAAGAACCACCATTGGCGCGGCCGCACCACATGACATGAAGGGTGGGAAAAACATAAGAAGGGTGGGAAAAAAGGAACGATGGATCAAATCGATTGAAACAGCGCAGTCATCACTTCATACCATAGAGCAATCAACAGTTCATTCTACCCGGCCACGCAAAACGGCTTCCTTCTTTCTCTCAAAGTCTTCAACGAGGGTAGGTACATCCACCTCCTCTTCACTCAGCCAAAGAAAAGTGCTATCGGAGAAGGAAACACGGTAGAAGGTCTTTCTTTCCTTCTCCTGACTTGCTTGAATTCCAATGGGCACTGCCTTCTGCTTTCCTTTTCCCTTCTTCGAATTCGATCCTGGCGCCTCCTTTCTCCCTTTTTGACTTTCCAGTCCCTCACTGTCCTCCTGTTCACTCTCTTTCTCTTCCTCCTCAGAAGAAGTCTCAGACTCGAACTCTGACTCCTCCTCATCAATTGGAGACAATTTTGTCTTGCGGTGCTGACGTGGACCTACCTGCCACCAAGGGCACGGATCACTAGCCTCTGCATCTGTCTCATCAAACGCATACGTTTCCTCTTCTCTCTGCCTCTCTTTCTCTTTTTTTTTCATTCCACTCTCTCTTTCTGTTCTCGATCTCTCCTCCTTGTCTTCAACCTCTGTTTCTTTTCCTTCTGCTCTAACGTTCTCTCTCTTCTTCCAAAGTGCCAACCTGTCTGTGCCCACAGAGACTCTCTCTTTTCCTCCCACTCGTCTGATCACCGTGTTGTGTGTCCGTCCTTCTGGGTTGGCAACAACTTTGTACACCCCCTCATGGGTCGCCTCCAGTTTTCTTGCGTTTCTCCCTGTCAACGGGTTCTCCGGCTTGCGGAGAAAAACCTGATCATCCACTCTGAATCTCGGTTGCGTCGGTGGAGGATTCCTCTCCTCCCTCTCCTGTCTCAATCTTTCCATCCTCTGCTGTGCTGTCAGTGAGTTGCAGTCTGTTCTATCGGATGACGCTGTAGTAGTCATTGTAGGCAACGGGGGGGGACCGTGCATCCGGAGAGACAGGTTCAACTCGCAGCAGATGGGTTGGTTCATACCTATACGTCAGCTGAAAGGGAGTGAGACGGGTTTCGGCGTGAGAGGTAGTGCAGTAAGAGAAATTGAATGGCTGGAGGTAAAGGTCCCAGTCAAGGGAATTCTCTGTCTTCAACTGCTTCCCAACCCCCTGCTCCCAGGTCTGATTGTAACGCTCAGTCAGACCGTTGCACTGAGAGTAATATCCTGAGGTCAGTTTGTGGTTGACCTTCAGAATGCGCAACACCTCAGACACTAACTCACTCCGGAAGTTCGTCCCCCTATCAGAGAGGAGGACCTCAAACGGGCCATACCGACAGAAAATTTCATCCAGCAAAATCTGTGCCACGACTGTTACTGTCATCTCAGGACGGGTGAAGGTTTCGACGTTCTTGGAGAAATGATCTGTCACAACGAGGACAAATCGGTTTCCTCTGCGGGAGGTTAGGAAAGGACCAGACACGTCGATTCCTAATGTGTGCCACAGACTGGGAGGCACTGGGACTGTCTGTGGGTTTCTGATGGGAAGACGCTTCGCTCGCTCCTGACACTCTCGACAGGAAGCAACCCACTCCCTTGCATCAGCCCACAATCGAGGCCACCAGAAATGCAGCAACGTTTTGTCTGCCAACCAATGCTGCCCTGCATGACCTCCCAAACTGTGATCATGCCCCATCATGAGCACAGTCGACTGACATGCCCTAGGTATAACGAGTTGCTCTCTTTTCTCCACCCCTCTCCCCTCAAATCGGTACAGCAGGCCATCTCTAAACTCAAACGCACTCTCTTCCAAAAGCACCTGCCTCGCCTGCCTCTTGTCTGTCGGCACAATACCTTTTGCAAAATATCTGTAGTGGTCCCCCAACACTGGATCTTTCAGTAACTCCTCTCTCACTCTGTCCAAAAACGCCTTGTTTGCTTGCAGCGGCGCAGCCTCTGCCTGCCCGTACATACCTGCCATGACTGCCCCCATACCTGTCTGGATCTCGGTGCTCCTGTCTGCGGGTTGGTTGCAATGTCTGCACAGTGGAACGTCACTGTTGATATAAACAGGCAACGGCTTCTGCAGCATTCGGGAGAGAGCGTCTGCGTCTGCATGGGCTTTTCCCGACTTGTGAACATACCGCAACTCAAATTCCTGCAACTCCAACGCCCAATTCCTCACTCTCTTATTCGCTACTTTCCTATCCTCCATCGCCAGATTGGGTTTATGATCGGTGACTGCATATGTGAGCCCACCAATGAGGTAGTGACGCCACTGCCGGCAGCAGTACACAAGACCTAAGGCCTCCCTCTCTACTGGGCTGTAAGTCCTCTCGGCGGCACTCAACGCCCTACTTGTGTAGGCAATCACCACCTCCTTTCCGTTGACTTCTTGTGTAAGAAGACCTCCCACAGAGACCTTACATGCATCTGGTTTGACGGTGAAAGGGCGGCTCATATCTGGAAAGGCAAGGATAAGGGGGATAGTGAGGCGTCTCTTTAATTCAGTAAAGATTGCCTCTGCCTCCTCCCCCCACTGGAAGGGAAGGGGACAGCCTTCCTTGTCAGCTGGCTTTAGTAGCTCATGGAGGGGATACGTCAACCTCGCAAAGCCTGCAACGAAATGGCAGTAATACGAGCAGAGATAAAGGAAGGAGCGCAGCTCTTTTCGGTCTTTTGGGGACTCCCATTCTAATACCTTCTTCACATTCTTTCGACTCGGCCTGATCCCCCTGAAGGAGACTGAATGTCCGAAATACTCCACCTCTCTCAACGCAATCTGCGCTTTCTCTAACTTCAGCTTGAGGTTTGCCTGCCTCACCAATCCCAAAACCTCCCTCAAATCTCTCAAATGCTCTGTGTGCAAGCGGGAGAAAACAATGATGTTATCGATGTAGACGAGGGCGATGTCTCTCGTCAAACCTGCGAGAAGCAGCGTCATCACACACTGGAAGATGCTCGGTGCGTTTACGAGCCCAAACGGCATACGTGTCAACTCATACAGACCGAAAAGAGTCACGAAAGCAGTTTTCTCTACATCTGCTTCGTGCATCTTCAGCTGGAAGAAGCCGGAGGTGTAATCAAGAACAGAAAACACCTGTGCTCCTACGAGACGGTCAAGGGTTTCTTAGATGCGGGGAAGGGGGAACAAGTCACGTTTGGTTGCCTGATTCAGCTTATGGAAGTCGAGGCAGAAACGGATGGTGCCATCAGGCTTCTTCACAAGGACGATGGGCGCAGCCCATGGAGAGCTGGACTTGCAGATGACACCCCCTTCTTCCATTGCCTCAATCTCCTTCTTCACATGATCATGTTGGTGGTAGGGCACTCTGTCCTGGTTCCATCTGATGGGAGGGGCATCGCCTGTGGGGATTCGGACTTCGTACGGCTGCCCATTCAGTCGCAATTCACCGATATCAAAGCGGGAGCGAGACCAGAGGTCGCTATGCTCTCGGAAGAGGGATTCGTACTTCCCTCGGGCCTCAGGCGGGATGTGCGAGAGATCAACTTTCAGAAGTGAAGGAGGCAGCGGGAGATTCTGCGGTGGGGTAGATGTCGTCACGTTGGCTGTGACGGCTGTGACTGAGGCAATGCGGCTGGCTGGCTTGGCAAAAGTAAAGAGGGACTCTGTACCCAACCAAAGATCTTACTGCAAGACGTTCAGGACTTCGATGGTGGTAACGCCGGCCCTCGACCTAATAGTAAAAGGTCGATCTTGCTTATCGAAGGACTTAGTGTTTCTCTTATTCATGATCCATAACACTGCAGGTAGCTAGGATTTTGCAGGATTTTAGCCCAGGATTTTAGCGGATTTTACGGGATTTTGGCCAGGATTTTTATGGATTTAGGCGGATTTTGCCTAGGATTCTGCCGGACGATTTCTCAACATCTATTTCTCCAGGATTTTAAAATCTAAAATCCTGGCTCTAGGGATTATAAAGACTAAAATCCTTGATCCTAGGATTTTAGAAATGAATGCCAGGATTTTACAGGATTTTACGGGATTATATCTTTCCCGTAAAATCCCGTATAATCCCGTAAAATCCCGTATAATCCCGTAAAATCCTAGGAAGAGGCTAGGATTTTAGCTTTCTTCGAGGATTTTAGATTCTAAAATCCTAGGTGTAGGGATTATATTTTTAACGTTAAGAGTCCGGCAGAATCGTGGGCAAAATCCGCCAAAATCCGCTAAAATCCTGGCCAAGATCCCGTAAAATCCGCTAAAATCCTGGGCTAAAATCCCACAAAATCCTGGCTACCTGCAGGGTATGCTTATTTATATAACTTATTTAAAATTTGAAAATATTAAATTTGTTAAGTTATGTGTAACTACGAGTGACGTACATACAAAATGTATGTGTGAGCGATATATAGAAATAATGGACGTATGATGACGTATGTAAACGTATGATACATGAACTCTTGAAAAAAACAGTAAGGTATATACTAAAGTATATACATATAGATACGTACAACGTTTATTAATATGTATTTTGAATTAATGGATTTGGCAGTATGAATGTTTCTTAATTGTTGATAACGCAATATTTAGTACACAACATAATATTTTTGTTTTTAGAAACTTCAAAATTTAAATAGTATGTACAATATTGAGTATACTGCTAGAGATACTAAAACAATTGAAGTATAGGCAGTTGTTGTCACATCCTAATTAGGTGTGTATAAGGTCTGATCGAATTACATCAGAATGAATTCTATAGAATGACTAGATAGAATGAATTACATAATAAATTTCAATAATCAGTGAGAATTTCGGTCAGCGTCAGTCATCGACTGAAAGTGTGTACCCGCAAGACGGCGAACAATCTGAATAAGTGGGGCCTGTACGAGCAGACTCCCTTCCTTCTGTGCTTGCGCAAGCAGGTCTATCCACCAGGCCCATCGTCAACCCTCCATCTTTTCCCGGTAAACTCCTATTTACATGACGAGGGGCTTTTGGAGGACTTTGTGTTTCGTTTTCAGCCGCCTGTACACATAGCGAGCCAGACTCTGCTCTCGTTTGCTTTCCCCTAATGTGCCCTCCAACCTGACCATTTACGTGTTGACCCTGCCCACTCTGATTCGAATTCTGACCTTTGGGTGGGAAACCGTCTCTGCCAACAGCCGGAGAGGCACCCCCCCTCTCCCTCTCTCTGTCGACTGGAGGGAACACACGGAGACCTGACGGTTCCTGCATGAAGATCCCCCCACAGGTCTGCGAAGAGGCTGCTTCTGCTGCTGCGTTCACAGGGTGGATGTGCGTGGGGACTCTCCAGCAGATCTCGGCCTGGCATGCTCGTGCAGCCATCTGCTTCTCAAGGGGTGCACTCACGGGCTGAGGGAGGTGGGAGCGGGGAGGGGGGACGAGGGCGCTGTGGGGTGAGACTGAGACGCTCCCCGTTCTGCTCTGACTCGGGGGAGACGGTTCCATGTGCAGCGTTGGGGGGGTGGCAGAGAGCACAGAGAAAGAGGGGGGGTATGCTGCTGAAGCAGTGAGAACGCTCAGGCATGCCCCGGGACCGGGGGAGACCTCCATGGAGAGAGGGGAGGGAGAATCTGGCCGGGGCCCTGGAGGTATCCATTGCCGGGGTCCTGGTCCCGCACTCTCGACACTCATTGACAGGCTGCTGTGGTTGAGTGGCCCATGCAATGTGACAGTAGAATACCCCCCCTGCTCTCCTAGGGACCCTTGACTTCTTCTGTCCAGGAGAATGGGTGAAGAAGAAAGCTGCATTGAAGCAGTGGGTTGTTCTTCTCCTGCTCTCGCCCCTCTTGCTGACGGAGAGAAATTCATCACATCGTGCTGATGTTGCTTCTGCTGCTGTTGCTGCGCCCTCCCCTGATCAGCCATTTCGCCCCGGCGGGCAGATCGGTTGAACGCTGCGTTTTTTGGGGGAGACGGGGCTGGGGTTTGCTGTTGGTGCACCTCTGTCTGAGTGGAAGAAGGAGACGGGTGGGGGGTAATTCTGCGGAGGTCATTCCCTAGCACCCCAGCAATTCCATCAGCATGGGAAGAGGAGGAAGAACGAAGGAGAGAGGATTGAGAGCTTGAGCGAAGGAAATGCTGCTGCTTGTTTCTCTGAGGAGGGTTGAAGATACTGGGAGAGGCTGCTGCACTTCTACTTCCACTCCTCTTTCCTTCTGATCTGCCCATCACCTTCATGGCTCTGGACACAGGCACACCGAACTCCCTGGATGAGGGGGACCTGTGCAGAGAAGAAAGGGAGGCCCCTCTGTGGATCCCCACGGAGATCGAGGAGGACTGCAGAGAGTCCCTCGAGGCGTTCGGAGTCAATACCCGCACTATGCCGGGTGTGGGCCGCCCCCCCCCCACACGTCTCTCTACAACGCTCCGGCTGGGGATTGCCCCTCTGTCTCCCCTTGAGAGAATCACTTTCTCGACTGTCCCCGGACCGCTCTTTCCTTTCTCAGTTCTTCTCTTCGCTCTTTCCGTCTCTGCTCGTTGGAGAGCGGCGCGGGCTCTTTGACGGAGACAGTGTGTGGCAGAGAGCGCAAGGGAGTGTGAGGGTCTTGGGGGAGAGGGGAGGGCAGGGACACAGTTTGCGTCATTTTCCTTCTGAGTGGAGGAACTGCAGGCAAGAGCAGGAGACTCGGGGAAAGCACTACAGGAAGACACGCGGAGCAAATCTCCCCGGACGGGTGATGCCCTAGGATCCGACAGACCCAATCCTTGCGAAGGTCTCTCCCTGTCCATGTCTCCGTCCCCGTCTGCCTGCAGTCTGGGTTCAGTTCGTCCACCCTCTCCCTGTAGGCAGAGACTTTTGTCGACAGAGCTGAAGGCAGCAAGAGAGGCGGTCACGGAAGAGGGAGCAGGACCTTCATGACAAGCCTGAGCCCTCCCAGAACCCGTCTTTCCCTCGTCTCTTCTTTCATCGGTGCAAACAAGGGAGACGGACGGACTACTGTTCATCAACTCAGGGGCCCCCTTTCTGTCCTCTACTGCGCGGTGCGTCCCTTCCTCTCCCCCCTGTGAGTGTGAGCCCGAGCGTCTGGCAAGGCTGAGGGGGAGGGTGCTGACAGAACGCGCGGCAGCAGTGCGAGCATAGATCTCAGCGTCTAGACCCTGCATGCAGACAAACAGGCAGACAGGGAGGCAGGCAGGCAGGAGGGAAAAAGGCTCCACTGAAATGAAAGAAAAAGGGGGAACGCAGAAGAGGAGGTGCGGACGGCAAGATAACACAGAAATCCTCCGCGTGTTTGTTGCTGATGTCCAACATACAGGTTCCCTCACTCACCTAAGTTTGGCACATGAAGGAAGAATCAATTGACATTTCTTTTCCCCCCTGCTCCCTACTCACGACCATTCCCTTTTCCATAGATGAATGGAAGAACAAAACGGAAATTTGAGAGATGAAAACAGACACATTCAATTATATCGGATTCCTTTCAATCTCTCTGCACCCCCCAATCATTCAATCCTGAATCCCTCCACGCTCTGGATGTCTTTCTCCGCAATTGTCGATCTTTATATCTCGGTTTCCAGTACAATGAAAAAAAGACGCATGCACTCCTCCTTAACAACCCTCAAGAGCCCATTCAAACTGTCTCACTCCTCCACCCAACCGATCAGATACTCGTGAGTGAGAACATCCAGAGATGCACTCAAACACTCACTCACTCATTCACATATTTACTTACTGACTTCCATCAACAGACCGGAGACCCGATCCATCTCTTCCCTAACGACCCCATACTGAGCAGCCACAAGCCCGTTGCTCCTCTGCACGCCCACAAGCGCTGCCCGCAGCCTGCCGCAGAACAGACGCAAGTCCTTCACTCGAGACTCACACCCCTCCACACGCACCTTAGACGAACGAGCCTCCTCTATTGCCACCCCGCTCTCTGTACATGCCCTCTCTGCCTGGCGCTCCACCGCTGTCAGACGGAACCTCAGAGCCTCCATCTCCTCCTTCTCGGCCGCACCCTTGTCCTCTGCACACTTTTTCCTTCTCTCATGCTCTTGCTCGACCACCCTCGCTTCGAGGGTCGCTACGTGGGACCGAAGAGATGCTATTTGATTCTCCAGCGTATCCACACGAGACGCCAAAATCCTCACCGCCTCCGCATCAAATGCGGTCCCAGAAGGCAAGTGTGTGCCGAAAACATGTGAGACTGCACCGCCCCCCCCAACCGCAGAGGAATGGGAACCCATCACAGGCACAGGCACAGGGAGGCTGCTGGACGGGGACTGTGATGGAATGTGGCTGGGCATTGAGGGATGGCAATGCGCATGTCCAGTCTCTGGTTCTCCTGCCCTCCTATTCCAACCGTGACGTGCGAATTGTCTCTCCTGGGGGGCTGGAGGGGATTCTGCTGGGAGCCGACTGTGAGAGGCTGAGGGGGAGAGCGGAGAGGCAAGAGCGCAGTGGGACACGCTGGGTGAGGCTGATGGTATATGGGAGGGGAGGGGTGAGTGAACTGAATGGCATCTCTCAAGTGATACCGAAATAGCGCGTTGGCATCCTGCCCCTCCTCCTTGCCTTGCCAGTTCTTTCTCTTTTAGATAGGCCGCAAAGGCTGGGGGCAGTGGGGACAAAGCGCCCGTACTTTTACTTCGACGCATGTCTCCTGCCACTTCTTCTTTTGATGTCGACAGAGAGAGAGGAGCTGCACTTTTCCCCCCCATCCCCCTCGTTCCTCTTTCTACTACTGTGGGTTGATGCTGCACATTCTTTGCTTCCCTCTCCTGTCGCCTCCCGGAGTGTAGAACTGCATAAGAGCGCTCGGGACGTCTCCCTGCAAAGGCTGGCGAGAGAAGAGAGAAGGGTGCTGGGATCGCTTCCGATCCTCCAATAAGACTTCCCCTCACGCTCTCTTCTCCCTCCCCTTGTGCCGTCTCTCTCTCTGACTCTGTCAATGCCCCCTGACCAGAAAATGAAACTATACTCTCAACCACCCCCCCTGGCCTCTTTCTGTTCACATCCCTCTGAAACGTCTGTCTGCGCACCGGAGAACGGTCACACACCCCACCTCCCTGCACGGCCGGCCCTACAGGTGTGACCAGGGACGCAGACGGAGACGCTGAACCTCGGGAAGGCGGACGGAGCCATACCGTGCTACTCCTGCTGCCTGCGTCTGAGCCAGCCCATCGAAAGGAGAGCGATGGTGCCAACGGAGCCGTGTCGTTGTTTGTGTGTTTGGCCTTCTCAAGAGACGTGAGAGAAGAAACTGCCTTTACGGGACCCCCACTTGTCCTCTGCAACAGCGCAGGCGGCTGACTGCGAGGCACAGACCTGGCAGATGAGTCAGCTACCCCCCCCCCGGAGTCTGCAGTTGTGGTGCGTGTGGCTGTTGCAGAAAAGTGAAAGTGGGTGTGCGAATCTAGGTCTGTTAACAATTCCCTTTCTCTCTCTCTTTCTGCAGAAAACGAAGCAGAGGGTCCTATTTGTTCCCTCATGCCGCTCCCCTTCTCAGCCTGTCCTCGAAGGACTTCCGCAAAGGAGGAAGAAGAGGAAGAGGCGGAGGCTGAGGGCGCACAGTCCACAGAGAACCCAAGAGCTGCCGAGAGTTTTTGGAGTCTCTCGACCCCCTCTGACCACTTTTCTTCTTCGGAGAGCCCATCAGAATTCCAACCAGCCTGTCTCGATACGCAAAGCCGCTGGAAGGCAATCAGCCTCTCTGGATGACGCCCCATTCTGAGAAAAGAAAAGAAAAAAAAGAAAAGGGAGCTAGGGAGATATAGATAAAAAGAAAGAGGGACAGGCAGGTCGAGCAGCTAGAAAAAAAAAAGGGCACAGGGTCGCAGGGATGTGAAGGAAGGCAGCGACGTGCAATCCAGCCCAGCAGCCAAGAAGAGAGAAGCCCGTCACGTGGGCACTTACCGTCCCCAAAATTTGCATGCACGACCCCTGCAGGGCAATCACAATCTCAAGCTGCCGAGCTAATGGTGACTCTTTTTCCGAAGAGACAGGCGAATTCATTCTCTCCCCCCCTCTCTCTCACCCTTGCCTGACCGACCGACTGACTGACTCTTGGAGGCCATCGCAGAGAGCAGACAGTCCGCCTACGCCGAGGGGATTCTCTCTCACATCCAGACTCCTGCAGGCAGGCAGGCAGGTGGATAGGAGAAAATGGAGAACAGAAGAGAAGAGGAGAAAGTTCGGGGGAGAGAAAACATGAAGTAGAGGGACCCGCGAGAACAGAAGGAAATAAAATGGAAGCGAACAGGAGACCACGAACAAGGGCCAACAAAAAGAGGAAGGACAGAAGGAGATTTCAGAAAGGCATACGAAGACAATTTCAACTTGAAGTGAGCGCATATGCAGACAAACATAAGAAAGCAGGCCAAACCTCCCACGCATGATTGAGGAAGGGCAGCTAGAAGAAGGAAGAAATTGAAGAACAGCGACTGATTTTCATTGAAAGAGCAGAAACAAATAAGAGCGACCGCTGAAAGCTCATTGACGAACGCAAGAAGCCAGCTGTCTGTCGAATTCCCCTCCGTACGTCCCTCCCTCGACCCCTCAGAAAGAAATCGAATCGCACATCGTCAAGCTAAACTGACAGTGAAACAGTCTACAGCTTCCTCCCTCCTTCCCTTCCTTCCTTGTTTCTCTTCCTTCCTTCCTTCCTTCCTTCCTTCCTTGCTTCCTTCCTTCCCTCCCTCCTTCCTTCCTTCCTTCCTTGTTTCTCTTCCTCCCTCCCTCCCTCCCTCCCTTCCCTCCCTCCTTTCTCTGCTCAACCTCAACTGACCTCAGACAGCAGTGTGGCAAAGAAAGAGCCTTGGCAATCGCTCTAACACCCCGTTCGCCTACCCTGAAGGCGAACATCAATGCACGGGAGTTCATCGGAGTAGTACGTCCATGTCAGAATTCACCAAAGAAAAAAGTGGAAAAAAAAAAACTCCACTAGCCTATGCGAGCATGGATACGATCATTTGTTTCACGCAAGATCATTACTTGATCTTCGCACATCAATCACAAGCATTTGACTCACGTCTTTGTGTACTTTCATCTATCTGAAAATCAAAGCTGCCGATTGAAGGCACCTAAAAAAAAACGATACCAACACGGTCGAACAAAAAGAGAAACAGATATCCAGGCATACAGTATAGACAGAAAGACAGAAGGGCAACCGACCGATTTTGCCTCATGTGGAGCTCCGTAACTTCCGAGCAAGGAAGGGCATTCCCCAGTGCCTCTGCCCCTGCAGGCACCGATCCATTGTTCATTCCATTTCGTGATGTTACAGTGACAGAGATCTTCAGGGAGGCTCAGACTGAAGCTCGGACAAAAAGACAGGAGGTAGAAACGAAAGAATCAAGCATTGCAGGTAACGCACCCTCTCCGTCGGATCTAGACCATCTTGTAAATGAATGCGGTTCCCAGCTACGTGTCCTGCCCCGCATTCACACCCCTAGCTCAGTGTAGACAATCAACGACTCACTGACCATCATCTCCCACGGAGTTGCAGGAGAGGTCCAGAATGCGCAAGCCTTCGCCTTCCTGCAGTACCCAAAACAGACCGTTTGGAGGCTACAAGAAGAAATCACATTCCAAGCAAAGTCTTCATCGGGGCTACAAAGTGGGCGCTCCGACACGGTGGTACACTTTGATACAGGCAGGGAGGAGACGGCAACAGCGAGAGCAAACCATCTCAGTGCAACACCGGACTGACCTTCAGGAATTGCGCCACCACCTTGGTCTCCTCACTGCAGATTCCAGAAGAACTCAAGTCGAGCTCCTGCAGCTCCTCGGGGGCGTCCCTGCATTTTCATGTCAAGCACTGGGTCTGTCATGCATGCACTCAAGCATTCCCTCACAAAATGGAAGATTGAACGCGGCGGACCTCCACGAATTCAAAAACCAACGGAGATTGTTACTCGTCATGGGCTTCCTGTCCATCTTCCTCCCTCCGGCAGAAGCCGCGTGAAAGGCCTGCATGGAGGAGGGCTAAGAAAAGTGGGGAAGTCTCAGAACGCCGTTCCTTCAACCCATAGAGGGATCGGGGGGACTGTAGCAATGTGCAGATCAAGTCAGTCTGGGTCCTTCTGAACAAGTTCGTAGGGGTTCCGTTGGTTTGGACGACCAAAGCATCCCAACAGACGAGAGCAGGCCAACGCAGGGATAACGAAGGAGGGGGGGAACGGGTATTCTATTAATATCGACGTACTATCGACGCATATATTGACAATGATTCGGCAACCCGGCTTGGCTATGCTTGGCTCATCTCGGGGCAACTTGGCTATCGCCCCTGACATCGGTCCAGGAAAGGGGACCGTGCGTATCCCTTCCAAGCGGACCCTCGGCCACCGCCGCCGCCTTATTTGAATCTGCGTGACGGTAGTCACTTGATCGGCCGGCCGCCACCACCGCCACGTCGGGGGACGTCCCACCCGTCCCCCACATTTAATTTGCCTACCGCCACCACGAAGTTTGGAGACGTCACAAATAGAGTGGCAGGGGCGATCTCGATCCCGCGCGATCTCCCGGCCGCGGCGGGCCGCGCGCCCCGCGGCGGCGGGCGGCATGCAATGCACGCGGGCCGCCCGCGGCCGCGCAGCATGCATAAATGTCCGAGCTAACCTTCAATGCATGAACTCTGACATGGCAACACTTTTCGAATCTTTTCGATCCGACGTTAATTAAACTTTCCAAATATTTCGAAGACTGTCGTGGGATTCAATACGACACCGTATCACACCGTAGCTCGTCTGTCAGCAGTGGCAGTATTCATAATAATACCGTCTTCGAAGAGTGCCGAGAATCACAAAGCCTGCTGAAAACAGTCTATGCCCGCAAAGCTTGGATCCTGGGTGTTGGTCGTGGGGACAATCTAGCGAGCTTTTGTGTTGCACGGGGTAGACGGGCGTCACTGTGTCTCTCGATTGAACCCTGACTCTCTTGAGCCACACGCAAATTGCGAGGGGTGAGAGTGCTTCTGTACTGCCTGCTGACCCTTTGGTTGGCGACTGTGCTGGTGGGGAGGAAGTTAACGGTGGTGGATCCCTCTCTCCTGTCTCTCGTTTCTGTTGGCAACTAAGCCGATGAGATGTTAACCTTGCGCTTCCATTTTTACGGTCGAGAAGCCACTGCGGAGAGAGAATACGAGGTCTGTTATCGGGATCGTATGTATTGAAGGGGGTGTGACTTGGATGGATGCCGTCTTTCTGTTTTTTGTTTGGCTCCTTTGTGCTCGTAAAGAGCCGCTCAGTCTGTCGACTCGTTGATGGTTGCACTTGTTTGTGCAGAAAACGCAAACGGTTGCTCATGTGAAGAAGGACCTCCTCCAGAACTGGCCCCTCGAATGTCAGTGAGTGGACGGACTTGCGTTTCGACTCAATCCAACTGATAACGGCTAAGAGTGAAGCACGCAAACAAAGATGGTTGCGCAGGAAAGCGGGAATAGGGCCAGCGAAAGCAAGTAGAGAGGAGACCCGACAGCTAGCCATTCATGTACAGGAGAGAAAAAACCAGACAGAGGCACAAATGCTGTAACTCACCAACTAATCTCCTGGTTGGTAGGCCGGCCAGTAATCCTCATCCACCGGTGAGTTCCTCTGCCTCTTGCGGATTTCTTTTTTCTGCACATCGACGCAAACTGAGTCATTCTATTTATACACCTCACTATAGAGGAATGATTTTTTACGCGGTCCTCTGCCCTTTTCAAAAAGGAGAGCTTGACGATCTCTATATCTGCCTCTCTCTACCGCTGTGCAGCTCCACAGCGGGTCAGCGCATGCCGCATCCTCTGCAATGGGCGCGAACCTGAGGGATCTGAGCGCGTTGAGGGTCAGTGACACTGCATGAGCACAGTTTCAATCAAGGCTTTCTCTGCATGCGGACTCGGAGCATTGCAACACTGCTCCAATTGCTCGTGATAGTGCCTGACATGGGATTTTTTTATTTGAAGAAGTCATCATAGAGCAACGCTTGAAAGGCAGTATTTCGACCTGGGCACCTTCCTCTAAGAAGTGCCAAGCGCAACTCATGTGGGTTTGTGAATCTGTGTGCAGCTCTTCAGTCCCAGCACGGCAACGATACAGGCGGCGGGGACGGAAAGGAAGCGGACCCTGTCGTCGTTCAAGTGATGTTCAGCGAAGGTCTATCTGTCTGTCTTTTCTTGGCTGTTCGTACCTGTGTGTGCGTGTGTCTGTGCACCTCTTCCTCTTTCTACCCTGTTCTGTACGTGAAACGAAGAAGGCAGAGAAGAGGAATGATACAGTCTGCCTATTTGACCTGCGGCGCCTGTCTGTCCGTCGGTGTGTCCATCTGTCTCAGTTCTGTCCACCTGTTCCGCACCTCTGTGTTTGTCAGTGGTTGTCTGTCTGTCTGTCTGTCCCACCCCCCCACCTCTGTCTAAAGACCATGACGGTGCCGGTCCCCACGTGCAGTTTTCTTTTTTCGTTTTGTTGTCATTTTTAATTTTTGTTGGTTTTTCTTGCCCTGTTTTCTTTTCTTCTCTTTCTTGTCTTGAGTGGAAGCAGCAGAGGAGTAGCGTGTGAAACCAGTGATCACGTGAAAGTCTGTCGGGAGGTGGAGAGGCAAGGGGCGCTTAACTCTCACCTTTCGGGCCCCCTGCCCACTTTGTCTGAGTTGTCGTGATGTTCCTTTGTCTTTGTTGCTTTCTTTCTTTTTGTCTATTGTGTCCATGAAGAAAAGAAGGGAGAAGAAGAAACATATAGTCTGTCTGTCTGTCTGCCTGCCTGCCCCTGTTTTCATTTGTGGAGAGGGATAACGGATTTTGTTATCTTTAAAAGGCGGTTCCGAAAAGCGTTGGTGTACAGCTCTTTTGGGGAGGGGTGTGAAAGGGAGTTAAAGAGAAGAGTTTTTCTCTTGGTACCACGGCAGGCCTCTCGAACGGCTTTTTCTGAGAGGCGTCTTTTTCTTCGAATGTGTGTAGGTGG
This sequence comes from Chromera velia, assembly GCA_018398765.1. Taxonomy (NCBI): domain Eukaryota; family Chromeraceae; genus Chromera; species Chromera velia. The sequence goes on from JAHBMJ010002738.1 coordinate 29,589, forward strand.
ATGCAGGAAAGACCGCAAATAGAGACGCCAAGTGCAGTCTTTGGTTTCAGTCGCTATCTGTGTGAGACGGTCCCTTCACGAAAGTGCGGGGCTTCTTGTTTTTTCTTTGCATCGGGCTTTGCAGCATTGCGTTTTTGTATTCTAGTTCCGTTCGTCCTGTGTCCTGCAGGAAGAAGCACGGCGATGCCTGACGTGGACTCTGCCTCTCGGACTATCCGATGCGACTGTTGCGTCATCTGTTGAAACAAGGAAACACCACAGCTCGGGAAAGGATTGAAGGCTTTTTTTTTTGTAGGGGTTGGAACTGGGGAACAGATGGGAACAGCGTACTAGAAGATCGTGTGTTCAATTGACTCACTGATGTAGCACTTCTACACCGATTCCGAGTCAGCAACAAAAAAAATGTGACGTGTGAAACTTCATAGACTAATAAGTTTGTAATAACAGTGAAACAAAAAAAAAAAGAACTTTTTTTGGACCTGGTCAGTGGTCCAGTTTAGTCCAGTTAGTACTTCAGTATGATAAACTTATATATAATTAGTTACTTACTTAAACTTGCTTACTTGAGTATATGGTTTAGCTTCGAGTTTTTAAGCCTGAGACCGGATACGAATGACGAACGAAGTAAGCAAAACGGAGTAAAAATGTTTGTTTCTATGTTCGTTTAAAGTTCTTGATGGACCGGAATGACGCTCTGAGATAGGTGACACCGTTCCGGCGCCCGGCCTCCAGCAGGCGGAAATGCTGCCAGTGCGGCACGGGGTGCATGTAGCGGTGGTTACATGTGGTCTAATGCAGTCCTGGGTTGAGTCCTGGATACGTATGGTCTGAAACCTTTATGATACTAGTAGTAGAGTGAACCTTAAACTTAGGCCTAAAGTGGACATTGATTTAATTGTTGTTTGCTTAGCTGTTTGCGGGCTGGAGAAATTTCTGTTGGGACGTATTTTTAATAGAACGGTGACAATGTATTACTGTCTTGGACTGCCTGGCGGCGCCAGGACGACTCGGGTTCGGATGGCGACGCCAGCGCGGGCTTGGGCATTCCATATGCACCGATGCGACACGGGCCTTTCTGCAGGTGTTTAAGTGCCTGGGTCTTGGTTCTCGCTTGACGCGGGCCTTTCTGCAGATGTTTGAGTGCCGGGGTCTTGGTCCTTGCACGCTGTGACTGGAGTTCGAAAGCCTTGCAGATTGATTGACTCTGGGACATAGATGTTGTCTTATAGCTGCTGTCCTGTAGCTTGAGTTCGTCCTGTCGCATGAATTCAGTCTGTTTGCATGTTACGTTTAATTCTCTCTCAAGTACGGGGATGAAAACGACTGTTCTGGGGAGAGATTGGATTAGAAGGAATTAGAGAGAATGAGATGCGGATTAGGTTGATCGAGGTATTTATCTTGATGATCTTTACTTGAAACCTTCTGAACTTTCTAGAGTCAATCAATTTAGGACTGAGTCTTTCCGCCGCCTTCTAGCCTATCCTATTGAGTGTCATGACTAGCTCGTGACATGATATGGTGATCGCTCAGCTCGAGGGTCTGAAACTCGAAAACACACCTTCTATGGAGGAGTCAGATACGCGCCAGATCGATGCCAACTTGATGATCAGTCTCTCTCCGTCTCGTTCTTTGCTTTCCAAAACGCTGCGGGCACAGTTAAGAGACTATGAAAGGGAGTGTCAGAGACTCCTTACGTTATGTGCCAGCTGAATGGAGTGTCTCGCTTGCATTTTGCTTGGTGACTTGTGCTTTGCTGGCTGCCAGGCTGGCTGGGAACTCTTTGTATCTCTTTTTTATGTCGAGACGGAGAAGAGGGAGAAGGCGGTCACTATAACAGTGACTCACTCCTTGCAGGTCATGCCTTCATGCCAATATGTACAGCAACTACGTCAGCTACGAGTCCTGATGGGCTAGCTGATGGGTCCCGCTCTGATACCATGTCGGGCAATGACAGACCCGGCGCTTTGCTCTTAGTACCTCTGGCTCTTGCCTATTCTTACCTCACCGAGACCGTCGTTCTCCCAGTTGTGACCATCCTTTCCACGGAGATCGTTTCTGCCGTCACCACCTCGTTCTCTGAGGACTTTTCTGAGACCACCACCGCTGAGAAGATCTTCTAGACCTATGAGACTTCCTCCGTGACTGAGACTTCTCTTCGTCTTTAGCTTCATCTCTACTAACTTCACCGAGTCTGCCTCGTTAAGTACTCCACCGCCTAAGGCCGTGACTGAGAACAAGATCGTCTCCACACCATCCCAATGACCGAGACCATCTCCATGATTCTGACCTACACCATCGAGACTGTGATGAAGATTGCCCACCCTGAGACCGTTGGCACTGCCAACCAATTCTCTATTACGATGTCTTCTTAGCCCAGCTACTGCAGTGATACCATCTTTGAGACCGTCGTCCCCACCAACACCTACCACATTAAGTCCTCCACCACCGACTCCTACCCTACTGGCATTGTGCACTTTGGCTTTCATGCGCTACGTTGGAGTTCTTGCGAGTCTTCCTCAAGACTGCTGCATACTGGAAACTTACGGAGACAATTTATATTATAATACTGTTTCGGTTCAAAGGAACATGGAGCCATCACGGCTGCCGTCTACGACCAGATCGCAATTGAAATGGCCAGTCGATTGTTTGCTTCTTCTCTTGTTCAGCGTAGACAGAGACAGAAAGGTTGATGTATGGTGCCAGGGTAATAAGGCATGGTTAGCTAGACAGATCATAATATATGAGTCTTGTTCAGCGTAGACAGAGACAGAAAGGTTGATGTATGGTGTCAGGGCAATAAGGCATGGTTAGCTAGACAGATCATATATACAGACAAGACATAAAGTCGTTGAGAGTTCTTTCTGAGAGTGCGACGCTGAGTGCGTTTGATTGGAAGGGATTGAGATGTGTTTTGGGACTGGCGATGCTTGCTTTTTTAGACTGGAAGTCATGATACCGCAGGGAGGGTCCCTGTGTGAGTCAGAGCGACAGATTGGGGTAGAGAGACAGAGATCAAAGCGATCAGAGCGATCAGAAGCATGGATAAATATGCTGGTATATGTAATTGAGCCGTGTTTAGTAGATTCTAACATGCGCGCCATCCATGGTAAACGAGGGGTTCGGTGTGGGGTTGCTCTTTATGATGGAAAGCCAGGAAAGGAAAGTGTTGACAGTGACAGAATACAGATTATGATCAGACGATCGAGCAATCAAAGCGAAGCCACTTGAAGAGTGGAGTCTTAGCAGGGTATAGGGGGGTGAATAGTGAGGTCCCAGGAGTACCAAGTCCGAGGGAAATGCATGCCATTGGGGAGGGGATGACAGTTTAGAAGCGAGATCAAATGAGAAGAAAGAACAATGATATTTGATGAGTTGGGCAGTGTGTAGCGCTCTTTGTTTCCTCTCTTTTCTGCTTCTGTGCAGCAACTCGGTATTCCTCTGCTTACGCTGATCAACTCGAAGTTGACAAGAGCGCCGTGTTAAACATGGGAACAAGAAGATCAAGCTGTGCGAGAAGAACGCGTACACTACTGTTGGAGATACCTCTGGAGAAAGGGAAACTCTCGGAACAGCTAGACGTGAAGATTTTGAAGAGGTGGGAGAGCTGAGAGGGGCATAAAACCTTACATTGGGAAGCTTGCGGCCGTCAGGTGACGGACTCTGCCATGGGGTAGAGAAGGTTGACCGTGTGTAACCACGCAGAAGCCGACGTCCCTACAACAAGTCCTGCGGAGACAGGCTTGGCGGGTTGGTATCGCCGGTGAGGCAGCGATGACTGATGACTACTGATGACACCTCCTTTTTTAGATCTTTTCAATGTAAACAGAAGTCTATAGAAGAGATTGAGGAGAAGTTTGCTGTGAAAAGATTCTTTCTCTGTGAGCAAGAATCTCATGGAAGAGGGGAACATATGTCCTGGACTGCCTGGCAGCGCCAGGACGACTTGGGTTCAGATGGCGACACTAGCGCGGGCTCAGGCATTCCACATGCACCGATACGATGCGGGCCTTTCTGCAGGTGTTTGAGTGCCCGGGTCTTGGTCCTCGCTTGACGTAGGCCTTTCTGCAGGTGTTTGAGTGCCGGGGTCTTGGTCCTCGCATGTTGTGACTGGAGTTCGAAAACCTTGCAGATTGATTGACTCTGGGATATGAGTGTTATCTTACAGCTGCTGTCCTGTAGCTTGAGTTCGTCCTGTCGCATGAATTCAGTCTGTTTGTATGTCATATTTAATTCTCTCTCAAGTACGGGGATGAAAACGACTGTTCTGGAGAGAGATTGAATTAGAGGGAATGAGATGCGGATTAGGTTGATTGAGGTATATATCTTGACGATCTTTACTTGAAACCTTCTGAACCTTCTGGAGTCAATCAGTTTAGGACTGAGTCTTTCCGCCGCCTTCTAGCCTATCCTATTGAGTGTCATATCAATCAATCAATCAATCAATCAATCATGACTAGCTCGTGACATTACTTAGTTTTGTAATGTTTTGTAGACATTGGGCACCAATTAAATCCGAATCACTACATATGGTTGTCAGACTCTCTTTGAACCTATTTTTAAAAACTGTACGATTTAAGTTAATTAAACCACGTATACCGTACGGTATACATAACAACGGAGTTTATTGAAAATTGAAAAAAAAAAAATTGTAGAAAAAGTTGAAACGATACATACCATTTCAAATCGGGTGTTGCACTGCTCGCGTGGTACATCAAGTCTCTCGAAAGAACACCTGCTGGGGGGCCGTGATCGATTCCATCAGGGCCCCCCCGAAGCCACGAGCAGCGTCCTGCCTCAAGCTTCGCAAATACCATGCAGAAAGGGTTACTTTTCTCAACCCCACCTCGGCAAGCACTAGGGCAAGCATAGTCACTGAGGGACCCGGGCTGTGTCCGAACAACTGAATGTCAGGCGCACGATTCCAACCCGCCCCCACTTTGAAACCAAATGGCATCCACAGCAAGATGGGAGGGAAGAATGCCGAGCTAGGAGAGACACCAAAGTCTCTCTAGCTTGCCGGGACTGACGTCACCTCAAACAACGGAGAAGGGATCTGATGCAACTAGGAGCTCATAACCTCACCCAGACTTCTGCAGCCCTGCCCGCCGTCCCAGGCTTCCTCTCCATCTCCAGGTCCGCAACAGACTTCCAGACAGAGGTGCTCAAGGGAAGGAAACCCTTTCGCCCGCTCTCTCGAACCCTCTGCAACCCCTTCCACCCACCTCATCCCCCCGCTCATGCCACCACAGTCACAGCCGCCGCAGAGAGCGCACTCCCCCGAGCCCAAAGCCCTCCTCCAAACCGCCAAGCAGGACACTGCCAACCGCATGCAAATTCGACAAGCAAGTCGTGAGCACCATGCAGGCTCTAGAGTGCCCACCCCGAATTTCTTCCTCCTCACCCCCTGGGCCAATACCCGAACGCCTTCTTCCATATCCTCCGCTCCAAGCTTGTATCAGTTTCAGCAGAGATGCCAGAATTAAACACTTGAATGCTGAGACCGCAGAGGACGGGAGTCTTTTCACTCACCAGAATGCGACTCAAATTGGCGAAGCAGCCACGGACAATGTCTCGTCGTCCTTCCAAATTCAGCCCTCTCAGCTTGGACAACCTCCACCCCTCAACAGCCGCACTGATACCCTCGATCCCAGCAGCAGGGACTGACTTTTCCTCTGCAGTATCCAGACGGCACGAGGGACGTGTCAATCCCCATGACGTTTCGCTCCAAGTCTAGAGTCCGTAGGTAAGCGGCGAAACTTGTGCTTTAGTAACCCTGATGGAAGTTATGTTTTGATTAAGAACAGAAAGTAATACTCTCGGTATTCTTCGCTTTCATTCGATCCCTCTGCGCGGGCCTTCACCCTTCTGCTCTGGCTGCTGTATCGCAGAGCTTCAGGATCTCTGAGGCTCCCTGACCCCCCCCCCATTCTCAGTAAGTGTCCCAGTGCACTGACCCCCGAGAGGTCCATGGGCTCGGTTGTTGCATAGATTGAGTGAGACACACAATAGACTGCGCGGCCTGATTGGATTGGGCACAAGGCAGCAGCAGACAGCGGTTGCAATTCAACTCCAGGGATCGCAGAGAGGACCGAAGGAGGCCCTGGAAACCCGCACCCCTGGGACCAGTCAGGCAGGAGTTGGGGGCGCTGAAGGTCTTCACCCCGAGGCGGTTCTCTCGCGCAGACCCTGAGCAAAACAGCACAGGACAAGAAAACAGGATCATATGCGGACCCGCCGTGAGAGGCTGAACACAGCTAGGGCATTAAACTCGGCAAGGTCCGCATTCGTTGGGGGGAGCTTGAGACCTTCGGCCTTTGTAGAGAGGAAAAGGAACATGCCCGTTTTGAAGACGTCTCTGCAAGTAATCATCCCGCACATCAGCTTCGGACCACGGCGTGATGCGGACGGTGGCAATCGGGCTCCGGGCTCTTTACCGGGGTCTCTCCCCCCCCTTCAGTCACCGCAGGCACAGCAGACATGTTGGTCTTCGCGATTTTTCAGACTGAAAGGAGGACGAAAAGGCAGGCCCACTTGTGGAAGATTTGGATTTAAAACGTAACTCCACAACGCAATTCTATCAAAGAACGCTGGAAGGAAGGGGAATGCAAGGGAGATTGCAAGGGATCCGATGGAGACTCATTGTCGCTCTCTCCCCAAAGAAGCTCAGGCAAGCCTAGCTATGAGTGTCGATTCAGCCGTCTCCATGCATTCTATGCCGTCTCATAGCTTGCATGCCGTCTCCGTGTGTATCGGTGTAGCTGTAGCGATGGAGAGAGCAAAGACAGTCATAGAAGACATCCATTTTTCTTCGAATACTGCACAGGAATACACCAATTTGTGTCACGGGCATAGGCTCCGAAGACTCTCTGACTCGCTGCATGCGTGGGATTTTTGACTTAGTAGCTGGTTGGGACTCCGAGCAGGCGTCTCTTCAATCAGCACGACATACTGCCTTACTTGAGACCAACGAAAGGCTGTCACAGATTTTTTGAACACATTTGATTTCGATTCTTGAGCCCACTCGACCTTCCTTGCTGCAGCTGAGCGAAAGGAAACGCAATGACCGTCAGGTCCTTGGACGAGGTCCAAGCAAGGCCTCGTGATTGACGTCATAGACCTAGAAGCGCTCGCAGAATCGCAAGAGACGGAGCGCTTCGGGGAGAGAGGGGGGGGGGAGGGGGTCCAGGAAAAGAGGTCTCACGGGACTGCCGCAGCCGCCGCAGCCTCTGACTCTCATGAAGCCGCTTCTCCTGTTCCCCCTCCCACAACAAAGAGGCCGAGAAGTTCTTTCAGGGTAGTGGCGGAAAGAGCCCCAGCCCTTCCCGAACAAAGGCGACGTCGCTTTAGCAGAAGGCTGTTACGCAGCCACTGCAAGACGGTGGTCGATGAGGAGAAATTCTCCTCAATTGCAGCAGAATACTCAAATGCCCCCCTCACTGAGGAAGAAGAAAGGGAATACAGTGAACTGTTCCTCGGATACACAGACTCGAAAGGCGACCTCGAAAACACGAAAAGCCGAATAGCACACTACCCTGCAGCCAAGGTAGAGCTGAGCTTCTGCCGTCTGAAGGGCAATCATAGGATGGCGCTGGTGTTGCTGCAGCGCCTTGCGGAAAATGAAGCTAGAGGGGGGTCAGAAATTGTCTCACTAGGTTTTGCCTTTACGGAGGCCGAACAGTCCGGGGAGGTCTCGATGGTCCATGCAGGAGCATCGGACACGACAGCAGACAATGTGCAGATCGTCATTCCACTTATTGATGTGGAACGCCTGTCACTCACAGAGCTCCAACAAAGTCTCGAGGAGGCGGTGGCAAGGAGATGGCGTGTAAAGAAAGATGTGACTGTGAAAGAAGAAGAAGTCTCAGACGAAGAACCTGAGAAGAAACGGCAGAGATCCGGAGAGGGAATGGAAGAGGAGGGAGAAGAGAGGGGAGAGATGGGTGGGGAGGAGGAAATGGGTGAGGGAGAGACGGGGGAAGGTAAGGGACCTGGAGTCAACACTGAGGCAGAAGCACAGTGCCAAGAAGAACTGAAGCGAGAGGAGGGATGTATGGTCGATCGGAAGCTCACGGGCTTCTTACCCAATGACGGGGATGCGGAAAGAGAGGGAGACAGAAACGAATCTGGTGCAGGTGCGTTGCTGTGATTTAGCTGCATTCAGCTTAAATTTTTCTCTTTTCTTCCAGCCTTTTCCCCGCTCAAGAAGCCCAAAAACATGAATGCTACGTTCCATCTACATTCATCGACTTCTTTCTCGTCACGTCTCATCTTGAAATTCGCATCCTACAGCCTCCTGCAGTTCAGGCTAAGCCTTCCGTTGAACCAGATTTTCTTAATTGGTCCTGCTATCTCTCTCAGCCCCTCTCCCTCTCAATCTCTTTCGTTTCTCTCTGTATCTTTACACAGGTGTATATGCAGACGCGTCTGTATGTATGTATGTGTATGTATGTGGGTATGTTTGTGTACATATGTCTGTGTCTGTTTCTGTCTCTCTCTCTCTCTCTCTCTCTCTCTCTGTGTGTGTGTGTGTGTGTGCGCGCGCGCGCGCGCCTGCGTCTGATGATGCAGCCGCCGACCTGAGGAGTCTGTGGTGCAGACACTTCGTGCACGAGTTCCGAGATGACCCCTGGGAAGTCCGTCTTCCATGCCTCCCTCGGGAATTCGGAGCAGCTCCTTTTCTCATGCAGGTCGCCAAGTCTTTCAGGGAGAGTGGAGCCATCCAATCAAAAGACGCCGGTGCTCTTCTTGCCTTTGCGTTCCGAAGGCAGGCCCACCACTTAAAGTTTGTTCGTAACGAACGAGGGAGTCTCGTGGAGGCTTTGCAACAGAAAGAGAGAGCCCTGCGTCTGTTTGCACAGGTTCTCGGAGAACGATGGACTCCTGAGGAGGCCGTGCAACGGAAGGAGATAGACCTGCATCTGTTTGCAGAGGACCCAGAGGACTCCCGGGTTCTCGGAGAAGAGTATCAGTTCAGTAGAGAAGGTAGCAATGAGGGAGGAGAAGAGGGAGAGGGATGGGGAGAGGGAGGAGGAGAGGCGGGAGAGGGGTCAGTGACTCAGAGGGAAGGGGGGCAGGTGGGGCAGGTGCAGGATGACAATGCAGCTGCAGATCTGAGATGTTCTTTCTGTGAGGGCATTTTCAGGCCCTGGCCCCTTTTCAGCATTGTCGACGTTTTCCGGGATAGTGTCTTTCTGATGCAGGTGGAAAGGTCTTACAGGGAGACGGGGGCAGTGACACCAGAGGATGCCGCTGCCCTTCTGGCTTTTGCGTTGAATTTTGAGCTCGGGCAAACAGAAGCCCGCAATTACGAGGAGGATTTGGAGAGACACGAGGAGATGATTCGATTGTTCGTGTTCCTTTTTGGAGAGAGGCACCGTCTGGTATCTGAAGCAAGAGATTCCAGAGTTTTCTGCAAATATTTGTATGCCATGGGGCTCGAGGAAGAAAACAAATTGGATGAGGCTGTGTTGTGCTACAAAGAGTTTTTGGAGATGTCATTGAGGGCGAAGGAATTGACGGGAGCCGGATGCCTCCAGCTCGCCGCAAATGATATCGCTCGGATACTTGAAGAAGAGGGACGGCTCAAAGAGGCAGAGAAGGAGTGCGTGGAGATCCTGCAGATGTACGAAAACATCCCAGAGGATGAAACCAGAGAAACAGATTCTCCTCGCCCTCCTTGCAGAGAGCGGTTGGTAGGTGGCATGCTCTGCAGGGTGGCACACGTGCTTGAAAAGCAGGGAAAGGACGAAGACGCCATGGAGAGGTACAAAGAAGCCTTAATCCATTACAAAAAGTTGAGGGAGTGGTACAGAGAGATGGGGCCTAGATACAGAGGCCAAATTGTCGGGGATTATTGCTTTGATTTTAGGAATCACGGGGATTGCTTTGATTGTAGGAATCACGTTGAGACTGGCAAGATAGGCGATCCGATCCTCAAGATAGCCGAGCTACTAGAGAAGCAAAACAAGTTTGCGGAGGCGATGCAAAAGGACGAAGGGGCAAGGGGGGGCTGTAAAGGGAAATGCAAGGACCGGGAATTTTGCGATATTCTTGCGGAGATGGCGCGGTTGCTACGCCGGCACGGAAAGTTCGGGGAGGCGAGGGAGGAATGCGAAGGCAGGTTGAAGGAGTTGAAGTGTTTTTTTGAGAGTTTCCTTCATGTCGAATGCGTCAGGCACCAAAAGGTTGCTGCCGTTCTTGCAAAGACAGCCGAAGTGCTTATTGAGGGGGGAGGCACGGTGACAGGCCTGGCCGGCTCGGCCGGAGCCTGTCGACATAGCCGCGACTATATTGCAGCATACCGTGTGACAGGCTATATGCCGGGTTGTCGAGGATTTTTTTACTGACGCCTATTTATAGGCAGATGGCGATGGCGTATGATGATGGTGATGAGTCAGGGACCTTAAAATGACCTTAAACCCCCACTTTCAATTTACTATTTCAAAATTGTTTCTGATGAGTTCCTGACCACATCTAGGACCACATATCAACTCTTAAGAACATTTTGATAAGCTAGCTTCCAATGTATGTCACAGTATGTGCCATTATGCAATTTACACTGATTACTACACAGTTATAGGCTCAATAAGTTGGTATATCTAGTTGGCATATATGTTAAGTAGTCAGGTACTAGTTACTAGAGTAGTCGTATCTAGTTGTATTGAGAACGTTTAACAAAGTTGCTGGAGCTGCTGTTGGAAGCAATGAGGAAAACACTTGAGTATGCTATATTCTATATATTAAGCCGCTTAATTCAAGTTAATTACGACTCATACAGCACTTAAACAACCTAGTAAACAACACTAGCAGTGGTGCAATCATACTGGACTGCGACAATGTGAAAGTATTGTTCTAAAAGGAAACAGTATTTTGCGACCATCTAGCTTTGAGCTAATTATTAAGACGGGGGGGGGATATGCGACTTACCGTTCCTCCTTTGCGCGTCTCGGGAAAAGAAACGTTCTTGGTTACTCTGAAAAGTGTGAAATAAACGTGTTCTTTCTCTCACTTAGTCTAAATCTCTTCTCTCAATTCTTTCTCTCCTTTTCACTCTTGCGTTTCAGTACTAAAAGTTATTTCGCTTTTAGCAGCCTTTTGCCCCTCTGCCAGATGGCCTCAGATTGGAACGAGAAAGCCATTCAGATAAAGGAAAAATGCCAGCGCAGTGATGCCGCATGTGTTTTTTCTTCAATTATAAACCGTTTACGGCACAGGCTAGACCTGTGCGGGCCGGCCAGGGAGGTCTGATGCGTCTAGGCGCTTTCCTTGGGAGCTGCACATCGGACATTCGGCATTGGGGCGGGAGGCCAATCCTCTGGACATAAATCCTAATCCTAATCCTAATCGGGTCCCCCATAGCGGGTCGCATTGTTGCAAATGAATATTCCATAATATTTGCATGACCCCTTGATCAATCATCAATAATCAACAAATAAGTTTTTGGTAGATTCATGCTAATTTATGCATATATACACCATGCAATCTGAGCAACCTGAACACATTTATATTCGACGCGTGCACAACTACGTATGCAGTCTTTAAGGACAGTTTTTCTACTCTTCTTAAGAACAGTTTTTCCACTCGCGCAGCGGAATTGACTGGAACCCTCCCCCTCTTCTTTGCGGAACTTTGCAGGAGGGAATTTTGATGGGTTTCCCTTGAACCCCCACCTGTCCATCATGTCCGTTTCCTTTGCGATGACGAAATGAGATTCCCTTGCCAGGAGCTTCTCGAAATCCGGTGTCCACTCTCGCGAACAGCATGGGGGGCGGTTCGACTTCCCCCTCTTCCTCTTCTTCAGTATTCGGCAGCCCTCTCTCCTCCGCCTCCACCGCTGCCGCTTCAAATGCGCGGTCGACAAAGAAGAAGGGCTCCTCTGGGTCCTCAGAGAGGGAGGCTGCACGTCTAGAAGCCAGATGGATAGGCATGCCTCGACGGAGACCTGAGACCCGCACCCGACTGCCCATTTCCCCTACAGCACGTGTGTGCTCATCCTCATACCGCCTCCAGGTCCCTGCATGCAGATGGGAAGGATCTGTCTGACCCTCCCACTCTAAAGCTGTGGCACGACGGATGGCCTCGAGGACACCCTGGGAGGATCTCAGGGGGGGGTTCGTTTTTGCCTTTTTTGGCTTTGCCTTGGAGGAAACTGCTACGGGAACATCTGTGCGAGCAGAGACGGCCACTCCCCCCGCCCTCTTCCCTGTTGGAGCTCTGGACGCTTCTCTGTCAACTCTACCCCCTCTGTTCACACACCCCTGTCTGTTCCCTGAGTGCCCCTTTGAGGCCACTCCACGGGCATGGCAAAGAGACCGGCTCTCTTGGGTGCGGGTCTCTCTGTGGGATCGGGAGGTCGTCAGAACGGGAGAGGGAGGGAAGAGAAGGGGCTTCCGAACGCCGTGAGTGACTCTGGTATTGGACTCAGCTGGGCGTTTTCTCTGCTCACCTGACGCTGCTGCTGTCTGTCTAGCCCCTGCAGAAGTCAAACCTCTTTCTTTCCGACTGCCCTCGATTGATGTGACCTCTTGCCCTGTCCTTCCACGCAGACGGGTTCTCGCTTTCAATTTCGATACCGTTCTTTCGGCTTCGGCAAAATCACCCAGTCCCTCCTCTCTTTCCCCCTTTCTGCCTGAATCTGCAGACAACTTCTGCCTCCCTCTCTGCCTCTGTCCCCCCAACGAACGTGTCAAAAGTGACACTTGCGGGGCGGGGGACGGATATGGAGAGGGGTCCGTGTAGAAGGCAAAGGGCTGATTGGTCACTCGAGGGGACTGTCTCGAAATTCCATTACCCTGCAATGAAGTCGGTCTGGGAGAGTGTCGGCTCTCTTCGGTGCCCAGGCGTCTCTCTTCTGGGCTTTTTCTCTTGCTTCTATTTAACTTGCGCTCTCCATTTTGTCTTGTCAAAGAGAAACCTGTCACGGGTGGAGAAGGTGAACCTCTCCCTCTTGAAGACGGAGCACAGGGCGAGACACGGATCCGTCTTGAAGCCTGAATTCTCTTCCCCGCCCTTTGCCTGGATTGTCTGAGTGCGACAGAAGACACTCGAGGAAGGGCAGCCGAGGGATTCGGCATGCTCGGCTCTGCCTCTCCATCCGTCTCCTCCCACCCTACAGAAAGGGAGAGGGGGGACAAAGGGGAGCGACGCCGGCGGCCAGAGGCAAGAGGGGAGCGAGACAGACCACCCACAGGGCGACCTGCAGTATTCATAAACATCTCTTCCTTCCCCTCTCCCTGTCCGTCTCTCTGTGCTGACAGCACCTGCCTGGACTCTTCCAGGGAAGCAGGGTCTTCCTTTTCCTTTAGGGGGGGGATACTTTCATGCTTCCTCGCGAACTCCCATGCCTCCCTTTCCATCTCGTCCCTTTCCCTCTGTTCGAGCAGAGCACGCTGCGTCTCAAGACGACCCCGCAGAAGACGAATGGCAGGGTCCTGAGACTCTGTAAGGGAGGGGGGGGAAAGGGAAAGGGGATGACAACGGAGACGGGAAACTTTGAGTGCCAGGGAAAATGAGGAGACGGGAGGATCGACACCACCTGAAGCAAGGGGGGGAGGGGATGTGGGGGCATCACGAGGATAGACAGACGCAGACAAGGGGCTGACCCTCAGTCCGCTTTCATCTTTTCTGCTTTTGGCGTCTCGACCTGGAGAACGATTCGAGAGAGGAGCACGCTTAGAAGTGAGGTCATCGAACGGAAAGTTTAACACAGAGTCATGTTCTTTCTTTGTTTGTCTGGTTTCTACCTCACTAGTTCTCTGCTCTTTCAAATTTTCCTGAAGTGCCGTCGCAATTCGTAAACGTGACTCAAGGATGGATGTCTCTGCTGCCTTCCTGCTGAGAGAATTTGGGTGCGGCTGACAAGAAAGAGAGCTGCTGCCCTCTACTCTCCCACTGCTGCCCCCTCTACCCTGGCTGAGTGCAGCCAATCCAGCTGCTGCAGCCCCCTCCCAGTCGTCGCACTCTTCCTCCAACGACCGCCACATCTCCGCTTCCCGTCTCCGGGCGTCCTTTACGGACTCCACCGCAGCCTTGATCTCGGCCACCAAACGCGGCACGGAGCTGGGAGCACTGTGCCTTTCGCTTTCTTTTGCTCTTTCGCTTCTCACGGGCACTGAATCAGGCAGACGGGTGCCGTGCAAGCAGTCGTGCCTGAAATCTTTGAGAAGAGCCTGGCAACGGGAATCTTGGAGTTTCAGGCGGCACTCTAGAGAGGGGGGAGGAGACCGGGGAAGAGGACTTTGTACAGTGAAGTCTGAAATGTGCGGGGCCAAAGTTGGGGGGGCCTGGCAAGGAAGGTGCACTCCACCATAGTCTGGAATTTCCCCCATTCTCCGTCCAGGGAAGAGCTCAGACTCCAGTGCTGTCTTCATGCTCAGCAGGGATCCTGCATGTGCCTGGACTGAAGGGGCAACTCGACGCACCTGCAAGTCGGCGGCAGCAAAAGATCCGCTCGGACCGTACCGACTCATTTTGTGCTCTTCCGAGCACCGACACTTCACTATCCGTTCAAGTCTCTGTGGAAGTTTTTGCAGACAGTGGAGCTCCTGCAGGGTGGAGCACTCTTAACAGTGACAATGCAGTGATCCGAAAAGGGGGGTCAACGCGTCACGAGACGTCCTCACGAAGAAGATGCACAATGGAGGAAGAATTACGAGTGAAAAAATGTGCAGGCTGGCTGGGCGTCGAGCACAGACCGACAAACCCTCGGCAGACTGTCAATTTATGTCAAACAATGTCAGATGCGGTGAAGAATCACGTACGTATGTACTCATGTTCAATGACTGACTAACTGTCACATACGGTCTCGGGCAGTCAATCTGATCGACGCGTCCGGGCAACACATTGTTGATCGAGGCGCTGTGGCGGCGCGCCCGGCGCGCCCACATACTGCATGAGCCGCGCGCGCCCTGCATGCGCATATGATCGATGAGCTACCTCGCGTCGTCGCCGCATTCGATGGGGCCACGTGCGTCCCAAGAGCCAGACTGCATGTCCTTTTCGATCCTTTCATCACTCCGTGGCAATCTGCGCATCGACAGTGTCACTTGATCCTGTTCAGACAAAAGAATTGTATCTGTTCTTCCTTGGGGTGCAGAGACGGGGGCGCGTTCCAAAGTAAGTTTCAGTCCTCCTACGATGGTCGCCCTCAGATGTGCCCTCGTGGCAGCCACCTTGTGTGGCACTTCCTCGGCTTTCACGCCCGTTGGACTGAAGGGAAGTGGACTCAAAAGCTTGCGGCGCCCCTCTGTAAGTAAAGAGCCTTCCAGCTCAGTAGAAACCCTTTTGACAGCGGCCCCTCCCAAGGAGAAGGTAAAGGAGACGGGAAAGATGGTCGCTGGGAAGGAGTCTGACTCCTCTATCAGACAGATCCTGGGGGTCCGAGGGGCAGGAGACACAGAGGACCTGTGGAAGATCAGGTTAGCAGGAGAGACGCCCAAGCAAACACACGCTCTACCTACAGCCTTCACTCTCCCCCAGAGACATGTATGTGTTCAAATTGCAAAGACCGAGTTCCCGTCTCCTGGGTCTTGTCTCTCTCTTGCACCGGCACTCCATCAATGCGTGTGTGCAGAGTCCAACTGATGAAGCCGGTCACATGGATTCCCCTCATCTGGGGTGTTGTGTGTGGAGCTGCGGCCTCTGGAAACTATCACACGTAAGCAGACTGCATACTTGGCATCTTCATCAGGGAGGGAAAGAAGGGAGGAGAGCGGCAGTAAAGGAGGGCGTCTTCTCGTGTCTAAACGTGAGAAACCCCTTCCGCTGGCATTTAGAATTCCTGCTCTTGCAGTTTTTTTCCTGATTCCTCGGCGCCTCTCATTTTCTCTTTCCCTAACCCCCTGCCCTTCACTTGAAAACAATAGCCCCCGCATGCTTGACACCTCCCCCCCCGTACGCAGGTTTAACCCTTTCGACCCCTCCGCTGTCCCTGCGGGGCTTGCCTTTGAGGATTTTCTGAAGTCCTTCGCTTGCATGATCCTGGCAGGGCCCCTCCTGACGGGGTTCACTCAAACCATCAACGATTGGTCGGTCGGTTGCTTGACTGTCGGTTGGTTGGGCCGGCTGATCGGTCTGTCGATGATTGGATAGACGGAAACAGCAGCAAGCAGGCGGCCGCGAAGCAAGCTGTGTTTTTCTTCCCCTGTATATGCCTACTTACGTTGCCAGTGTAGCTCGCCCTTCTGGCTGTCTGAGCGTCTTGCTCGCTACAATCTGAGTGTAGCCGTCTAAAGTTGTGGAGCTTCGCTTCCTACTTGGTCTGCTCTTCTTTGTTTCATTCCCTGCGTGGATGGCTCTCTGCCCTCATGTGTGTATGTGATCAGGTATGACAGAGAGATTGACGCGATCAACGAGCCCTACAGGCCCATTCCCTCCGGAAGAATCTCGGAGGATGAGGTCAAGCAGCAGGTCGGTCTGTCAGTTCAGAAGGGGGGGGGCAGGGGGGGCACAAGGAGGCAGGCTGGAAAGATCACTTATTTCTGTTTCCGCCTGGAGATGGCTGAGTGCAAGGAGGCGGACTAGGTGTCATCAGCCTCTGCCTCTTTTTCATCTTCTTTTTGTTGCGGTGGACACAGAAAGGAATGGAATCCCGGAAAGACAGACCAACAAATATGACTGTTTGCTTGGATACCTGGATGATCCAAGTGATGAGTGAGTGAATGGTTGGATGAGTGAATGCAGATCTGGGGTCTTCTCCTTGCTGGCCTGGCTCTCGCTTACGGTCTGGACCAGTGGGCAGGTCACGAGAGGCCGGACATCTTCCTGCTGTCTCTGTTTGGATCTGGGGTCTCCTACATCTACTCTGCACCTCCTCTCAAGTCAGCAGTCTGTGCGTATGTAGGCCTCTCCACCACTTCATGCATCTGTTCGTATCTGTCTGTATGTCTACATGTGAGCAAAAAAAGTGCGTTATATGTCTGTCTGTCCGAGAGGGAGAAAACTATTCAAGGAGACAGGAAGCGTGGCGAGGTGATGAGAGAGAAGGTGGCACATCTTCCAGTCTCCTCTCTGTTCCGTTGTCTGTCTACACCGATATTCTGCTTCAGTCTCTTCTGATTCGTCCTGGCAAAAACTTAGTTCGCCATGATATTCAGTGGGTCTCATCAGTTGTTGTCACATCTCCTGAGCCCTTGTTTGCGGTATTTGTTTCTTGTCAGCTGGTAGGGATTTCGTGCTCAGAAGAGAGTGAAGCACGAGCTGGTCGGACTCTTCGTTTGTGATTTACAGACAGTGTAACTTCTACTTTCTCTGTGTCTCTGTTCTCTTCAGGCTGAAGCAGAGCGGGTGGATCGGCAACTACGCCCTTGGGTCCTCTTACATCTCTCTTCCGTGG
Organism: Chromera velia; assembly: GCA_018398765.1. NCBI lineage: Eukaryota > Chromeraceae > Chromera > Chromera velia. Next base: position 46,921 of record JAHBMJ010002738.1, read on the forward strand.
TGGTGTGGCCAGGTCAGCCAGGAAGGAAGACAGTTTTCCTCTATTGAGAGATCAGTTTGTTGTCGCTCTTTTTGATCCGAAGCATGGATCAAGAAGGACAAAGAAAGATCTGCCCTCTGTGCGGACACTGTGGGGGGAACTTTCATGCATGCTCCGTCCCAGCGCAACCTTCCACGATCGAGTAGAGGGCTGGGGTTCGAATCAGCGGAGCACATCCTTCCTCCCCCCAAACCTTGCGTGCCTGCAGCTGATGTTCGGATCTCTGAACTGGCAGACTGTCGTTCTCACCCTTCTCTATAGGTGCGTGTGTGCATGGGCCTGATAGGCAGAAGAGAGGGACGTGGTTGTGGGGAGGCTGATTCCGATTCCGTGAGCCAGCAGTCTCGTGGTATGTCCGATGTCTGCTCTTCTTGTGATAGGAAGGCCCTTCGTTCGGTCCTGCTGGCCTTTCTCCGTCTTCTCTTTTTACAGAAAGTGTGTGCGCGTTTTGATTGTGTCGGTGACTTTTTTGGGATATTTGCGCTTACTTGTTTTGGCCGAGTGTGTGATTTTTCCCGTGTTCTACATCAATCTTGGTCTTTGCGTGCAGTATCGCTGGTGTGGGTATCGCTACTGTGAACGACTTCAAATCTGTGGAGGGCGACAGAGCCTTGGGTAGGTCTGGTTTGTCTTTCGGGTTATCTTTTCCCCTCCTCCCTTTCTCCCTGTTGTGCTTTTCTGCCAAGAGACTGGCGTAGTCAGAAGTGCTGAGTCGGGGTAGGAGAGAAAAGCGAGGAGGAAAGGGAAGGGAAGGGAAGGGAAAAGAAGGGAAGAAGGCTGCAGATGCTCATTCATTGTTGGTGTGATCGAAATGCAGTTTGCTCCTCCCTCGGGTGCCGTTGAAGAAAGCATGGCTTCGTCTGCTGCCTGCCTGCCCGCTTGCATGGCCACCTGCACGTTTTGCAGCACAGAGATTTCGCTTCTTTCGTTTCTCTCTCACTCTCCTCTCCTCAAATCGTTAACCTTGCAGGGCTCCATTCTCTCCCGGTGGCGTTCGGCATTGACCGTGCGAAGTGGATTGCTGCTGGATTGATTGACGTCACACAGCTGGGAGTGGCTGCGTACATTGCCTCTTTGGGAGAGGACCTCTACGCAGGCATCTTGTTGGGTCTGATCATCCCCCAGATGATCCTCCAAAAAATGTAAGTCCGTGCGTGCGTGCGTCAAGCAGGGGGTGTTCGTTCGCTGCATTCGTTCGAGTAGTCTGACGTGAACGTTGGCTTCCTCCCTCAACCTTCCTCTCTCGTTTGATCAGTTCCTTCATTCCGCGCTCTCAATCTATTCAGCTGAGTCTGCGTCTGTCCTTTTTATGGCTGATTCATTCCCCCCTCTCCCCTCTCAGGTACCTCCTGGAAGACCCTGTGGAGTATGATGTGAAGTATCAGGTTTGTCTGTCTGTCTGGATCTCTCTGTCTATATGTTGTTTTGCTTTCCATTCATCCATCTCTCTACGGAGCCTCCGTGGAGGAGCGTTTCGTTTCATGGCTGTTGTGAGTGGTTGGACTTGACCTGTGTTTGTTTCTCTCTTTCTTATTCTCTTTCTGAGCTCTCTTGTTTGTTGCCTCGATGGTCGAATAGAAGAATCTGTGCACTCATTTTCCCTGGCGTTGTCCTTTTTTTCCTAGCTCTCGTGGGGCCTCGCTTTTGTTGACGATTCTTTTCATCTTCCTTCCTTCTTCCTGCAGGCAAGCGCCCAGCCTTTCTTGGTGTTTGGAATTCTCACAACCGCGCTGGCATGCGGAAGCCACTTTGGGTAGAGCGCGTTAAGGAAATTCAGGAAGGAGGAGTGATCTAGAGCTCGAGAACTGAGCGAACCTCCCAGTTGATTGGTGGTCGTTAGCCCATGCAGGTGAAGAGCCAGAGGAAAGGAGAAAGGGGCCTTGTGTGATGCCGAATGGTGATGCATAGCTGCTGCTCGAATGCATAGTGCAGTGCAATGCATTGCGCTGAGTAGTCAGTCATTGGGTAGTAATCGACTGAGGCAGAGAGTGCATGTGCGTCACTTCAGGTGTTTGCATGAGCATCGCGATCTCTGCAGCAGGAAATAAGTTCATGGTTGCATGCTTGTGTGGGTACAATGAAGAATCAATCATGTTGTGTCCGCTTTTTTAAAGTCGTCCTCGAAGTTCGATCAGCAGCAGAAATCGCATTTCGAGGGCATCCTTTTACACTGTCTGCGTGTATCCAGGGCATGTGTCCGATTGCGTTGTTTGGTGACCTTTCATAATAAATGTTTCGCGTCTGCATGCATGCGGTGCGTCTTTTTTGGTCTCTTCCGGACTGAAAGCATTCTCGAGATATGAATGCGTTGCATCACAAGATTCTTGTCGAGTCTTACAGTCCGATTCTTGAAGTTACTGGCTTCAGCTGATTCCCAGTTTATTCAAACTTAGACCTGAACCAATTGAACCTTTGATCGATTTGTTTCAAAGCATATCTGATTTATCATAATCTAAAAAAATGAATACGTATGTCGGTACTGTCCGCATATACATGTCAACTAATGTTATTATGTTATCTTATATTTATTCAGCCCCTGCCTCTCTAGCCAAGCAAATATAACCCTGCTTACATAATATCAATATTTAAGCTTTAGACTAATACTAGGACTATAAACTAGTAGGCCACCGGGGAGTAAGTCTTAGATTGATCCCTAAGATCATCCTTTTACATAGTTTTTTATAACTTATGCTAGCAGCTAACTAAGCAGCTAACTTGCAGTGGAGAGTTACATTCTTATCCATTTTAGGTTACGTTTCTTTTACTGATAAAAATTTTTATTTAAAATGCCTAAAACTTAATGCCAAATGTTTTTCAGTTAATTTCAGTCCAGTAGTAGTTACTGTTTTAAAAGTTAAAAAATATAATCCCTGCTAGCTCTGGCGACAGATAGATATAGCGGGAAGGCCCTAGGGCGGAACATATCAATCAATCAATCAATCAATCAATGGGGCTAAGATTTAATATCTAACTTATTTTTTGAATTTTTTGAAGTTATACATGTAAAGGCTATATACTAAAATGACGTTGATTAGGCTCCTAGTTAGGCTCTTTCAACTTGAGCATGATGGTAAAATTTTATGGGACGGCAACGGAGCATAACGGAGCCAAAACAGACTCTAGAATCGACTTCGAGTACTACCACTAAGACGGCAACTCCGCGTAAAGTTGTCCTACCATACAAGTCAGCTAAAGTAGCTCTTTTGGGACGTCCACACCGGCAGGAAAAGCATCGCTGTACAGATCTCATCTGCCTGGGACACGGCGGAAAGTTTTTCCAGACTGTCTCACTGCTAAATACCCTCCGGCGTCTCTGGTTCCGGATCATGCCTCCCTGATCCCGCTCCTCCACCTGAACCACCAGCTGACGCCTTTTCCCTTTTGCCCTCGGGGCGCCCCTTTGCCGCTTCAGCAGCAAAAGGCGGGGACTGGCTGCCGCCAAAGGGGGACACTGGGCTTGCCGATGCAGCCGTTTTTGCCCCACCCCCAGCCGCCTCTTTCTCTTCCTCGTCAATCTGGCGTTGCTTCTCTGCTCGCACTGCGGCAAGCGCCTGCTCGCGGGCCCGGTCGTCTTTCTGAAAGGGGAAGGAAGAGAAAACAAAACGTTCAAATGCAGGTAGGTTTGCGCGAAGCAGTTAGGGAAACAGTTGACGAACGGCCAGAAATCAGAAGTACCCCTCCGAGGAACTTCGAGCGAATTGAATATTCCATGTGCGGTCCCTCAGTGAAGCAGAAGCCCAACACAACCAGAGGGAGGTAGATACTTAGTGACAGAGCAGGAATGAGAGCGAGACAGGGGGGTGGGGGGAGAGGGAGAGCGAACCTGTTTGTTCTGCAGGCAGACAAAGAGAGAGAGAGAGACAGATGGCAGCACAGAAAGAGCCCCTCTTCCCCCCCCATGTGACATGCAGACTCACTCACTCACCCAAAGGACGTCTGGAGGCAGAGTCCGCATCGACATGTGCACTGCGTACTGCAGACAGAGAGAGAGAGAGACAGAGAGAAGCCGGGAGGGGAGGCACCGAACAATGAAGCGAGAAAGAAACAGAAGGTTGGGCGATGTGAAACCCGACTGAGGGAGGCGAGGCAAGGGGGGAGAAAGGAATAGCCGGAGAAGAAACGGCCGTCTCAGTTGCTCTGAGAGCAAGCCGAAAAGTATACTTACTCGCGGACCGTGGGCTAGAATAGAGAAGCACACCAGAGCAAGAGGGCGGGAGAAGAACGGAGATCAGAAGTCCAATCTACAGATCACCCGACCGATGCACTGACATACCGACCGACTAGAAAGAAGACTGCTAGCACTACAGACCGACTAGAAGACTGACTGGATTCTTCTCTCCCCCAGAGGGGGTCCCGAAGTCGTAGTGAGGAATTGATGACTGTCCGCTTGCGATTTTGTCTTCCATCTTCTGGAGCCATGAAGGCAGTTGAAGCCTTCGTGGACTGTCAGGAAGGGTGTATTCCTCTTCCTTCCCTTTTCCCTCCTCTCCCTCTTCCTTTGCAGATCCCTGACTTAGTCTGGCTCCATGCGAACCTCTAGCAGGGCGGGAGGAGGACGAGGAAGGAGACCCAGCAGGTGCAGAGAGGGCGGCGGGGGAGGTTTCCGAATTCCCCCCCCTTTGTCTTTGCCCCTCCACTGCTCCCTCTGACAGAGGACCCTCTGCTGATGGGGATGCTGGTGGTGGCCTCCCTTCCTCCTGGGACTCTGACGTCCTCTTCACTACCGACTCCCTCTTGCTGCTGTCTTCCTCACCTCCCCCCTCTTTCTCCTTCTCCTCCCCTCTGTCTAAGGACCCAGAGGAAATGTTTTCCTTCTCCTCTCCTCCTCCTTCCTCCACATTTTCCTTCTTGCTTCGCGGTTTCGGCATCACAGGTTCCCACCCCTCAAAGATGACTGCGAAGGGGGGCACCCGAGTGCAGCACCACCGGAGGTCCTCCAGACTTGCGTCCAGCTCCATCTGCTGCTGAGCTTTTGGGTCCACAAGCTCCATCTGCTGTCGGGAGACCAGCTGGGGCCCCTGGTGAGTCAGGTCGACGTTGGAGAACATCTCGAACGCAGCTCTGCATCATGGGAGAGGAAAGAGAAAGGGATAGGGAGAGGAAAAGAGACACTTTTTGATTCTGGAAGTAGGGACGGAGTTCGGTTGGAAAGCTTCGATCCAACGCAGTGGCTACTGGTCTGAAAAAAGTTGCGAAGGGACAAGAGGACGTGTGTGAACGAAAAAGACTGCAGTAGTAGATGCGGCTGGCGATGTGAGGGATCAATAAGAGAAACCGGACAGAAGAAAGGAGAGCAGAACAGAAGACAAAAAGGAATCAAAAGGGCTTTGCAGAAATGCTCTGAGTGAGTAACGAGCTTCACGGGAAGAAAGGGAAAAGACACGCGAGGCAGGAAACCGAGCAGAAGAAACGCGCGCAGAGCGAGAAAAGTTACACTGGGAGAAAGGAAGACCACTAGCCTGCCAGAAGAAAACAGACAGAAGACAGATAGACAGACCACCTGAACTGCCACGCATCTGTCCAAACAAACAAACAAGCAGTCCGACCTTTCCTCCACGCCAAAACGGGATCTCAACCTTCTTTGCAACAACGCAAAAAGTTCCTGGTCTCTCTGCTTCAGGTTTGCGTGTTGTTGGTGGAATGAGGATGGAAGTCCGTGCGAGTGGCCTCCTGTCCCTGCGCCTGGCTTTTCCCTTTCCCTTTCCTTCTCCTCAATAGACGTCTGTACAGTGACCTGCTGTTCTCCTCTGTCTTGCCCATCCCCTCCACCCGTTACTTCACGACTGCTGCCTTCTGCTACCCCGTCAGGAGGAGGCTGCGAAGATGAAACTGGGGGGGGAAGGTCAGACTCCTGAGGCGCCTCGGGAGGGGCGTCCACTTGCACTGCAGAAACGCGCTCTGCACCCACAACCTCTTCCCCGTCTCCCTTCCCTCCTGCATCCGCTTTCCCTTGGTGGCTCTGGTGCCCCCCTCCTGCAAGAAACAAAGGCACAGAGGGATCAAAGGGTGGAATGGTCGGAGAAAAGAAGCAAAAGGCCACGCAGAGGAAGGAACCAGGACCCAGGCATTGAAGTGGCCTGACTGCTCAAGGCAGACTGATGCAGAAAGATGAATGCGACGGACCGAACAACCTTCCGAGAAGCTTCGAGGCGCCTTTTGTCCCCGCAGCGATGATACCAGACGATTTCTTCTCATGGCTGTGCCCGGCCTTGTCCTTATCACTTTTGGACTTCCCGGGAGCCTTCTCCTTTTTTTCCATCGTTCGCGATCCTATCCAATCGATATCTTCTTTTTGAGACGCTTCACTGTGGTGAGGGAAACGAACACTCAGGGTTTGAGTGAGATCTTTAATGCTAAAGATAACCTTATCAGTATGTGCAAACCCCTTCCCAAGCTCTGGCAGAACGGGAGATCGCTTTTTCTGGAGTCTATTCTCAGATGAGGGACCACAGAGATCTCAGTCCGGTCCACTCAATTCCTCGAGCACACAAACACCATCACATTGACATCCACAGTCCCAAGCTTGGAACACGGAATGGAAACCATTGGCCGTATGATAGACCAATAAAGAACAGAATGCAGCCGCCGAGGTAGTTCGTAGCCTACAGGTTATTATATCGATAGCAGCCACAAAAGTTCATTCTCAGATCACACCAAAAACCAAAAGTTGAGATCGACAGAGCAACACTTCCACCACGCAACACTGCATGAGTCACTGAGGACCCCGGCGGCGCTTGTGCGGCTCAAATGCATCGCGGCGCCGGTCCCGGGCCGGGGGCCGGGCGACATCTCGACGAATGCGTCACGCAAACCGATTGCACGAAAATCGGATCCGTGCACTGATCTAGATCATCTGACGTGTCAGATCTGCATGCATGCGCAGATGAAGATCATTGTCACAAGGCGATCCATGAGAGGACATAAAGCATCACCAGACGTTCTATCCTCCTGTGATTTGCCTCTTTTTTCGATTTGTCACCTTCGTTCGGGCAAGATTGGTTCCTAAAAGATACAGCCAGCAACAGTGCAAGTTACCGTCTCCGACCATGGCTTCTTCCCCCCGAAACGAAGAAGAGCCAGGTGCAGAGCCTGACGCCAAGAAAGTGATAAAGAAAAAGCAGAAGAAGCTTGAGGGTGTTTGGAAAGATGAGGAGATTGAAACTGCCATCAGCAAACTTGAGCAGCAGATTGCCGAAAACCCCCCCGCCACAAAGAGGCGGCGTATGTACAAACGCTTGGGGGAGCTGAAGGCAGCCCTCAGAGGAGAGACCACGGTGGGAGGGAAGGTCGCGCCTTCAGAGAAGAAGGGGAAGAAACCAGACTTCAAGAAAGAGAAGGGCCAACAAGGTGTAAAGTGCCTCTACTGTCAGTCATGCCCTCATTCCTCCACAGGCGGTGTTCTTATTCTCCATCTCCCCTGTTTCGCTCCTCAGCGTCTTTCTGCCATGCAACTTCTGTAATCCTCTTCGTCATACTTCTTTTTTGTGTTCCCTGCAGGCAGGGAGGTTGGCCACTCTGTCAAGGTGTGCCGGAAGGCGAAAAGTGAACGGGCGGCGGCAGAAAAAGAAGGCACTGAAGACTTGCAGGAAGCTTCTACTGCCGTCTCCTCTTCCAAGCCCTCCACGCATCTGACTGGCATCTGCTACAACTGTGGCAGCAAAGCGCACAGCCTGAAGGCCTGCCCGGAGCCCCGAAAGCCAGTCAGTCTGTCAGAGGGTCTTTCAGTAGTGGAGTCAGACTGATCGTAGAAAAGTAGAGAGAGAGAGAGAGAGAACTCGGTCGGTCCCAGCAGTCGTGGACCGAACGCCATCATTGAATTGAGTATATCGAATTCCCCATCTTTCTTTCTTGTGCTGTGTGTGGGTGCAGGACGGGTCTCTGCCCTTCGCTCTTTGTTTTGTGTGCAAACAGATGGGGCACATTGTTTCCAAATGCCCTCAAAACACCTCAGGTAAGTGAGCTGGGCATGCAGCCTTCCTTCCTTCCTTCCTTCAAGTGCGTGACATTCATGCATGGCCATGCCAGTCTAGTGTTCCAAGACACCCGCCTGCTGGCATGAGAGTGTGTGGGAACATGAGCATCTCCAGTGGTGCCGAGCTCTCCATCAAACTGAAATGGAAGCGCAGTTCGCTGAAAATCTTGATGGGTCGACTGTGGTCTTCTTCGCTTTGTCGTCTTTAGAGCCGTGTTGTTTCGTTTTGCCTGCTCTCGGCTTCCCGTTCTGTACGTGCCCTTGCGTTCAGACTTGCTCTGATCTCTTCTTTTTTGCAATTCCGGTCTATCTTCGGGGCCTTGCCCGGCCTAGCGCTTCGATGACCGCAAGAAGGGTGGAAAGAGCGCTGGCTGTTCTGTTTCAACTTGCGCACATGCATGCTGTGTGGCTGCAGGTGTGTATCCTGAGGGAGGGGAGTGTCGTACGTGCGGTTCTGTGGAGCACCTACAGCGAGACTGCCCTCTATTTAAAGCACAGCAGGCGTTCGAAAGAGATCAGGACAGAGATCAGTCTGCTGAAAGGAGAGGGGGGGAGTCGGGTGACTTTGAAGGAAACGCGGAGTTCGGACGACGTCCGGGAGGAGAGGGCAGGGGGGGAAGGGGCTCTTTTGGAGGTTTTCAATCAAGGGGAAGAGGGGGGAGGGGACGTGGGGGAAGCTATGGCGGATCGTTTGGTGCAAGAGGAGGGAGAGGCGGAATGGGAATGGGGAGAGGGGGGGGCATGCGAGGTCGGGGAGGCAGGGGTGGCCCTGGAGGGCATCACAGTGGGTTTCCTGGAAAAGGTCTTCGAGGGAGGAGAAGCTAACTGTTAACTCAACGTGTATGCTGGATTAAATGATTTCCATATGCGCCTGGGTCTAGGCCTGAGTGACGCCTCACGACACAAAAAAATGTAGCGGAGCAGCTCAATCTAAAGCTCAATTGAAACTATTTACTAGACTGTTTGCCAGAAATTATTTTTTTTTTTCTATGTTAAAAAAAAAAATCTTGTTCACTTCATAGCTTGTACGTTATTTTGTAGATGAGTATACACTGCTAGCTACACTGACAACTGCTGCATGGATGAAGTTGTGAGTCTATATTTGAGTAATGTGACTAATATTAGAATCAGTATCTATGTACGACTCTAGGCACGACTATATAGTCTAGTATATAACTGGAAGTGTATATAGTTAATTAACTTTAGTAATTTAAATGTATATTAAACTATATTTATGTGAATTGAATGAATTGAATTGAGACGGTTAAAGCCGATAAGCCACCACTTATTTCAATCGAATTATAGTAGTAGGAATTCTAGTAAAAATTATATCCACTTCAAAATGTGTAGCAAAAATACTGGAAGCGTAGGGCAGAGAGGAACACAGGTAATCAACGAGAGAGTGGACGGAATAGAGAGATGGCTGCTGAAGAGAACAAAAAATGAGCTAGACGAGAAAAAGAGAGAGGCGTTTACACATAGAATAGAAAGAAACATGAGAGAGAAGAGCAGTCAGGAGAAGGCAGAACTGACAGGAGTGATGATGGCTGACATGTACAGAAAGGTCTCAAACGGAAACCGTCTCGACCTTAAAGTTTCTTTGTTTGAAGACAAAGCAGGTAGAAAGGTTGGCTCGACAATGAAAATAGACAAAGAGAGAATAGGGAGAGCCCCTTTTTGCTATACGAGAGTGGCGCCGCGATCAGAACACAGGAGGAGAGCAGCATGCAGGGTGGGAGACAGGGCTGTGGCTGCAACTAAGGGAAAAATTCTGGTAAGGGGGGGAGAGAAGGTGCCGTTACAGAAAAAGACGTGCCAGTTCTGTCGAGGGTGGTTGGGAATCGAGGTGGTGGAAGATGAAATCCATCTGGTGACAGAATGTCCTGTTTTTGACAGAGAGAGAGCAGAGATGTTCAGAAAGATAGAAGAGAAATGGGACAGCAAGATGGAAGAAAGAGCCAGAAAGGCAGCCACAGAAAGAGAAGGGCTCAACAGAGAAGAGGGAAAAAGAGACAACTCGACGCTTTTCTGCTTTCTGTTGAATGAATGTCATACCGGAGTGGATAAGTTTTTGGGATGGGCGTCATTCAGACGGAGGGTGTTTGAGGAGTGTCCAGGATGGTACGGACACATAGAGGGAAACGCTCTGGCGGCCAGACATGCAGGAATCACCGGAAGGCAGCGGGCGATCGAGAGACTAACAAAAGAATATGAGGAGACAATTGATAACTTAGAGATGACCGAAGGAACGTTAGGGTGGGGAAGGAGGGAGCCGCAGAAGAAGATTGATAAAGCAAACAGGAAGAGCGAGGAAGCCCAAATCACATGCTGTTTCAGATCGATTTTCAGGCCGGAAAGCCAACGCGGATCCAGAGCCGTGGCTCGAACAACGAACAATCATGTAGCAGCGGCCAGGGCAACAGACTCTGGCGGGCCCCGAGGGCAGGGTCTGATACTTCAGCTTAGGCTGGGGAACGCCCCGCCCTGCTAGCTCTGGCAACAGATAGACATAGCGGGAAGGCCTTAAGACGGAACATATCAATCAATCAATCAATCAATCAATCAATCAATTAATTTAAATATATATTAAACTATATTTATGTGAATTGAATGAATTGAATTGAGATGGTTAAAGCCGGTAAGCCACCACTTATTTCAATTGAATTATAGGGGGGGGCATTGACTTAAAGTTTGTTCCTAGCGTCTGGCCTATACGTCTTTCATCTCTTCCTTCTGTCCTGGTTACTGCTCTCGCTACTAGGTCTCTCTCTCATGCGACCTCATACTTGATGCTCCTACATCTGAATGCCTTCTTCGGCATTTGCTATAGTAGTAGGAATTCTAGTAAAAATTATATCCGCTTCAAAATGTGTAGCAAAAATACTGTAAGTCCAATGTTTCATAGTAACTTTCACTAGACCTTTCACTATAGCAGCGTGACTAGCTATTTGAAAACATGTCAATGATGTCAGACGTATGTTAATTTCTAAGATGTTAGAAATAAAACTTTTAACTTCAATTCCTATAACTTTTAAAAATTTCTAATTTTAAGTTCTATATATCAGTCTAGCTATATAAGTGTTTTCCAACTTTTCTAACAACTTTTTTTTACATTTTTTACAGGAATGTTTTCCTTTTTCTTTTTGACACATTTTTGCATGTCGGTACTCCGTGTTTTATTGAAGCCCTGGTTAAGTCCCAGGTTGACTCAGATACAACGATACACTTTGTCACTTTGAACCATGAATAAGAATACTGACTTAAAACAGTCTTGAAGGCACCCGGTTCGATCGATCCGGTCGTGCACGGTGCACATTCCTTCTCTTAAACCCAGCTAGTCCGTTCCTTTCGGACCATGGACTGCTATTAAATCGGTCAGACAAAGCATAAATCAATGAAGCAGGCCACCCATGCATGAACAACCGGTGTCTTTCACATGGGGATTTCTTTTGTCTTTTTCTTCCTTTCTCTCCTTTTTTATCTCTTTCCCTTTTAAACTCTTTCTCCGCTTGTTCTCTCTTTCTTTCTCCCTATCTTTCTAACTCCTCCTCTTCTGTTTGTCAATGCCTTTCCGCCCCCCTTTTTGTTTTCTTCCCTCTTTCCTTGACAGGTTCATTTCTCCTCAAAATGCTTCACGGGACTTCACATGAAGCAGACAGGCAGCAAAGGAAGAATTAAACGACCAATTTAAATTTTTGGTTTCATGGCTGACTACCTGTCCTGCTTCTTTCCACTTTCGAGCCACTCTTTCTCTCTCTTTCGACTGCATCGCTTTTCGTTCGTGAAGTCTCCTGGAATCGCTCTCGCGAACACAGAGAGAGAAATCCACCAACTTTCCCCTCAGCAGCCAGCAGTTTTCTCTACGCAGCTTTCCTCACGCACCGTTGCATTCCAAAATTTTTCATTCACATTTTTATTATGCATCGCTCCTGTTTCATTGACGCCCTTCTATTCCCATGCACTCCCTACCCCTTCAAAAAAACAAAAACGCCGCAAACACCGCCAGAGCAGAAGCAGAAATGGCCGGAGTTTTTCGGCCCATTTTGCAGCAAACAAAATGCACCAGCAGGCACACAACACCGAACCGAGAGGGACCGAGTGAGAGATAAAAGAGATGAGTGATTTGATGCTTAAATGAACGAATAAATGAGACGAGAAATGCAGGCAGCCAGTAAAGGAAGGGCGGAGACTCAGGATCCAAGCATGCAGCACAGACAGGGGCGAGAGAGAGAGGCACACAGACAGGCAAACGGACAGAGAGACAGAGGAAAAAAGAAAGCAGGGAAGGGAGGAACGAAGGGAGGAAGGAAGGAAGAAAGGGGGGAGGGATGAACAAGAAGGTAGTGCATATACTTTTTTTACACACGCACGCACACACATACACACACACACACAGAGAGAGAGAGAGAGAGAGAGAGAGAGAGAGAAACAGAGAAATGCGTGCTATGCATCCACGAACCCTCAAGAAAGAGAGAAAGAGAGAAAGAGAGAGAAGCAAGCCAGTGCACGACACACGCAACACGAGAAGGGATTTTGCACATTGCAAAAAAGCCGCACTCCCTCTTAATTTCACAAACGCACAAACGACGGTGCTCTGACTGCGAGGTTCGTCCAAGTTGCTCACAACGCACCGAAGGACGCATGATTCGCTTCCTCTTCCTTTCTTCCCCGACAGCCATGCGTGGGCAGTTGGGTCTGAGTGGTCTTTGCCTTGCTTCCAGTGATGCAGCACGCAACAACAAGGAAGGATGAGGAGCGAAGAAGCAGCTCGACGCATCCTCTTGCTCCGTCCCTGACTTAAATCAAAGTGGCACGAAAGCAAGGCGTCTCTCCCGCGTTCATCACAAGACGGCACCGTCTCTGTCTGTCCGGCAACCAGCGTGCTTATTTATTTATGCCGGCCGTTGTGTTGCATGGCCCCACAACACATGAATTCAAAGGAAGAAGAAAGATGAAAAAGAGATCAGAAAGACGATCCATCGAAAAAGAGCGCAGCCCATGGAAGACCATCAAAAGATGAAAGATGAAGAAAGGAAGGTCATGCACAAAAAATAACGATGAATCGAAAAAGAGAAGATGGACAAAGAAGGAATCAGGGGATTAAATTGCGCCACCAACGATGAATGCGGGCGGCATGGGCAAGGGTACGAAGTTAGATAAGAATATGGAGAGGCCCGCGCTCTCCCTTTCTTTACATTCAGCATTGCTTCTCGCCTTTTTTTCAGCTTACTGTCTTCACCCCTTTCTCATTAACGCCCACCCATTTCGCTGTCTACTTAGCGACCGCTTATTTGGACTGAATTTATTTGGTCTCCCTCTCTCACAAAAACAGTCTACCCATCGACAGGCCGGACTACAGATACATAGAGAGAGAGAGGGAGAGGGACGTTACTCTAGAGAGCACGTTTCCTGTCGACGGCTCTTGTTTCCTTTTTCTTTTCTGAAACGGCAGAGAGATAGAAGGACACCAGGGAGACAGAGAAGAGCACAGGGCAACACAGCAACAAGCAACGAAATGCAGAACAAGGCACGACACGACACACACTTACACGCACCCACACACAGACAAACGCACGCAGAGAAAGAGGGAGAACGTGACGGACAAAAAGACAGGGTTGGGGATCCTAAACGCACATGAAGAAAAGGAGGAAAGGAAGGAATGAAGACTGACAGACGAGAAGGAAGGAAGTTCAAAAACCGGCAGCAAAAAAGCGTGCAGACACACATTTGAAGGTCTTCGGACTTAAAGAAGGCTTCTCTCTAATTTTAGTTGCCGCTCAGCGAAAACACCAACAGCACTGTCCCAGTGGAGGGGCAATCGCCGCGCACCAGCATGAGAACAGGTACCAGAGGCCTGGCAATGGAGCGAGCCTCATACCCACTGTCCCACACCTCCCTTCCTCACTTTCACAGCACAGCACTATCACATGGATTAGATAAGATAGATTACTTTGACCTCTACCCCCTCCTCCACACTGCCCAGTGATGCCCACACGCAGCGACACTCCAGCCACCCCCGCCAGGTGCCCAATCGTCGCTGCCGATTTTCACTGCAAGGTCACCCCCCCCCCTCTGGCAGTTCTGGTGACGAGAGGAGACGAACGCAGCGTAGAGCCCCAGCCTGGCGACGTCAACGAAGACGCCGCTCTGCGCGTGGATGCCCAAAGAGGTTCTCAGACGGATGAGGCTGAGGATTTTCTCGGAGGCCTCACGCCCCCTGTCAAAAAGATCAGGCCAGAAGACACAAGGGGTCCCGGGGTGTGTCAGGATATACGCGTATCCTCGCAGGACCTGCAAATGATATCAATAGATGACAAAGAAAAAGAAAGAGGGATCAATCGTTGACTGAACAAAACCTCCTGAAGGAATCTCTTTTGTCGTCTCATTCTTCATTCCCGCCCCCCCGCCGACAAACCCTTCCGTGTCTGCTCATTCTGCCCAGGGAAGAGAATGAAGACAAACATTGACACCCTGGCTCTCGCTCTTTTGTGGGCGGCCTTAAACGAAGTCTTCGATCCCTCTCAGCGTCACATGGGTGAGGAAGAAGGAAAGAGAGAGAGACCCCACGCAGGATAGCAGACTGACTGACAAGAGAGAGGGAAGGAAAGGAAGCACGCATGCATGCATGCATGCAGACCTACAGACAGACAGACAGACAGACTATACGTATCTTCTTCTTCTCCCTCCTTTTCTTCTTCTTGTCCCTCCTTGTCTTCAAGAACTCAACAGACAAAACGAAAAACAGACAGACAGACAGACCTGATGCGCGTCCCCAAAAGGTCCCCCCACAATTTCAAGATGACTCGTGTCATGGTTCTCCACGAATGTCACTGCCCTCGCGGGATCATCCCCAATGATCCCTTGGGGCTTCCCGTCTGCTCTGCGGAGCCCTGCGAAGTCGTTCCTCCCAACCGCACCCTTCAGACTGTAGTACGTCGGAAAGTCGAACACAGCCACTCGACCACGGGCGCTCCGAACATAACTGTTCAACACCTGCACCGAAACAAACCATCACATGAACACAAAGGATGGATGGAGAAATAAAAGGAAGAGCGGCAAAAAGAGAACGCCTCCTTTCTCCATCAAGTTTCCTCGTCTCATCTGCATTCCTCTCCAGCAACCCTACTTATCTTCTTCTGCTGAAAAGTCTCTTTCCACTGTCGCGTGGTCCTTCCTCCTCCATACCGTTTGCCAGTCCTCCTCTCCCCCCAACCCCTTCTCCACCCCCTGCAACGAAAGAATCAACATGCAAGCAAAGCACCGAACCAACTGACCTGAGGATCTCCATTCCAATTTTCGGCCACCGCAAACGGAGCCCCCACGCTCTCCACGTACTGCGCCTGCAGCCCAGGGCAGTACCCGATCACGTAGTCTAGACGCAGCGCGGCAAAGCCGACCTCACGGGAACAGAGCCAGGAGAGCCACGAGCGGGTGTCGGCCTGAATTTGCGGATTCGAGTGGTCCAGATTCGGGGCATACCTGCGTGAATGGAGGCACTCACAGGCAGACTTGACTGTACGACTCGCGTTCCATTGAATTGCGCATGCTTCTATTCATAAATTCACGTGGTGGCGTGCCACGACGAGCCTCGCTCTTTTCCGAACTACAAGAAAAGCTGGACGCGTTGGAGTCAAATCTGTTGCAGTCAGAACATTTACTGACTGAAAGACTGTCGTTGCGACGTTGCATTTGTTTTTGTGACAACCTCTGAGTGACTTGAAACTGTTGGGCATAAGAGGAAAGGATTCTTTTCGTTCCAGCCCCTCTTTTTCGCACTGACTCACTGACTGACTGACTGACTTGATGTTCTCAAAGTTTGAGGGCCTCCCCTCCCCCCTAACGTTGGGGTCGTTCGAACAAATCGCCCACTTGCCCCAGGAGGGCTCCTGCCTGTACACGCTCCACTCGCCCTTTTCGTCCTGTGCGTCAGCACACCTGCACGCATATGTTCACAAGAAGGATAAGATCGTTGTCCATGTTTATGATAAGAGACATGCAGAAGCTCAGAGAGAGAACACAAGAGAGGGTGGCAGGGGAAGGGGTCTGACACGCACTTTTTTTTTTAGTTTTTCTTTCCTTCTGTGAGTGTCTTCGATCGATTCTATGCAGCTCTTCCTTCCAATTGGTCTGCCTGCCTGCCTGCCTGCTGACTCACCTACCTGTGATTGGCGACCAGGTCAAGCACAGGAGCCACTCCCTGTGTCCGTGCCTTCTTGAGAACCTTCAGTAGCTCCTCTCTGCTCCCGTAGTTGCTGTCCAAGTTATACCAACCACTCGGCAGGTATCCATGTGCATCCGCAGACTGACAGGGAGGGGGAAGCCAGAGCATCGACACGCCTGCCTCTGTCACTGTGTCCAGATGCTGCAGCACAATAGAGTACCATGACGAGTCCCCCCCCCTCCCTCTGACGTGGCAGCTACCCCAGTGGAAGGCTTGAAGCATCACGTGGGGGCGGCCGTCTCCAAGTCTGGGCACCACTAGGGGGTTGGCTGCTGTGGTTTCGACTGCCTCGCTGGCGTCACTCTGGAGAGGACCTCGGCAGGCCGTCAGTGTGTACCTGCATGCATGCACATAGGAAGGTCAGTACAGGCACAGAGAGAGGTGTATGTCAGGAGAGGCAACTGCATTGAGGGACAATGAGTGCGGGGGCGGGGCGGGACTCAGACGGAGAGAGAGACATGTGAGATGCAGGAAAGGACCAAATACGAAAGCGGAGAGGGAAGGAGGGGGGCAAAGACGAAGGATAAGTAGAACGGGGGAAGGACTGCATGCAGCAATGGAAAAGAGCAAAAAGAGAGGTTCCATGTTCACCTCCCCGATTGATTCAGATGTTCACAGATTTTGTCTGTACTTCTCTCTCTCTCTCTCACACACACACACGCACCTGAAATTCTCCCCCTCGATCACCCCTGTATCTGTCCACTGCAACCGGGGATGCCACAGACAGGGGGCAGGAGACCCAGACCCGGCCCCCGCATCTGCACTTGCAGGCCTGCCCGTTTGAATCTCTCCGACTTCCTCATCGTCTCTGTAAATCCTGTAGCGGCTCACAGGCACCCCCCCCGTGTCCTCAGGACACTCCCACGAGATCGTCACTCGATCTGCTCTCTCCTCATCCACACGGACGAACCGGGGACGACCGGGAGGTCCCGGAGGGCCCGTTTTCACACTCACAAACGCACTCAAGGGACCCTCAACCCCCTGGGAGGTCACTGCAGTGACGGCAAAACGGAAAGTTGTGGAAGCAGTCAAACCGCTCGCCCGACCCTCACACACCCCCTCTTCCGTCTCTGTGACAGGTAACCCATCTAGATAGAGACGAAACCTAGTTTTTCTCTTCTCCCCACAAGGAGGACTCCACCTCAACCCAACGAAAGAAGGGCCTTTCTGGATCACTTCAAGATTCTCTGGAGCCAGGGGGGCAGGTTCTAAAGGTTCGAGGGTGCCGTCTCGAAGAAAAAACACCCCTGGTGTCTCGACACAATAGTTACGGTTACCTGGGGCCTTATCCCACTTCCCATTTCCATCATTCGGTACAAACTCTAGTCTCGATGCCCCTCTGACAGACAACTCCCACACCGTCCCCTCCCCCAGAAACCCAGGGAGACGCGAAGATGGCACCATGGGCACCCCGGGGGCCACGGTCCACTCCCCACCTGTGCCCGGACCCTCTTCTAGAGAGTTGCTCGTCATATGAAGGTAGGGGGGTGTCCAGCCTGAGCAGTAAACCACAGTCACCCCCTCATCGTCCGCTTCCCCCCCTACCCCCGCTGCCTCCAGATACCGATCTAGTCGTCCGCTCTCTGCCGGACTATGGGTGAGTGCCTCGAGGAACCGCTGCCACACGGCCCCCAGAGCCACCCCTCCATGCCATAAGATCACAAAGGGGGCTCGGAAGAGAAGTAACGGCATAGCGATGATGCTCCAGCCATGCAGGGGACGAGGAGACGCGAACGCAGAGGCAGGAGGTGCGCACGCATCGAGCGCCTCCATCTCTGAATCCTCCAACCTCCATTCGAGAGCTGCACGCACCTTCCTCACCCCTGCCTCACTCAGACACCGCACAACAGGGAATAGTCCCTTCTGCACCGTCCACCTCAGCACAACATCCCGCACAGCCTTCCCCCTACTTCGTGCCACTTTCCGGATACCCTCATGGAGTCTGCTCACAGCTTCCGACTCCACAAGAGACCAAACGCCCCTCGCCTCTTCAACGGGAGGGTCACAGTCACCCATCCCCAGTGTAGCCTGCTCCCATCCCTCACACAGCAGTGCGATGCCCTCACTCTCACAGAGACGCCTGAGGGCCGCAGTCTCGGGCTCGTTCACATTCAGAAGACTCAAGTGAACACGTACCACCGATATGCGATGCTGTGAAGCCTTCGCGGCGTGGATTGCACTCTCCAGCTGCAAAAGGCGAAAGAGAACGCGTGACTGGCAGCAGAAGAGGCGGAGCACCGGCGGAGACAAAGATGCAAAAGAGGGCAGAAAGTTGAAGCAGCTTGTTGCAGCAGGAATGCCAGACACCTGAAATCATTCTTTGGTAGCAACGGTTGATGTTTCTGGTAATTGGCTTCTCTCCCGTCCCTTCCGTTCTCTTTCTACTCTACCTCTCTCTCTGTACGCAGATCAGTGTGTCCACCCACCCATCCACCCATGAACGTGTGCCTGTCTATCTATGTATCTATCGATCGATTTGTTTCCATTGTCATGCACTTTGTCTCTCCATCCGTCTGACCGACCTGAGCGGTTGTGCAGAAGGAGACGCCAATATCCTCCACCAGACCCTCCCGAGCTAGCTGGGAGGCGGCAGCCACCCAGAAGCTCAGGTTTCTCATGCGCATCTTCTGCTCCAACAGCAGCACCTGAAATGAGGGCTGCCCCTCTTCAAAGGTACCTCTGGCTTCAACTTGCGTTCGGAGAGCTTGGGAGGAGACGGCACACACCGGAGGACTGACACTGCAGACCACTGCCGTCTCTTTGTCGTGCACAGCAAGGCATTCTTCAGGCACAGAGTCGGCCTCAACTAGGAACACATGCAGATTGCCTCGAAGGGCCTCCCCGAGGCAGTGGTCAGCCGTTCCGTGTACCTCTCTTTCTGCTTGTACTGTTGGGTTTGAGTCGCAGGTGGAGTTAACAGTCTCCGATTTGCTGTACTTGCTCGTCGTGTCATCTTCAACTTCAAAGAGAAACGCCCCTTGCTGCACAACGACTTGGGACTCTTGCAGCTTTTTCAAGAAAGACATCTCATCGGAAATCCATAAAGCAAGGGGACGGCACAACCAAATAGAGGGACTCGATCACTGATCGTGCCGCCCTCCTCAAGTCAGTCGGAAAGGCTGCAGGGAAAAAGTGTCGCTCTGCCAAAGATGTTCGCGCGAAGAGGCTGAATGCATTTGCACCTGTCTAAACTCGGAATCCACCTGAAGCAGATGCTCACTCCCGTTTTGACACAAGGATGTCCTTTTTTTCGATCAGGCGCTGCTTAATTTCATCACTGGACTGGCAGCTATAGGTCCCAGCCGTCGCTCTCAGCTGCATGCATGGTGTGGCCGTGCATGGCGTGCATGGATCGATCGAACTGGGGGGAGGATGGGTGCATGCGGCGGCGCAACCCTCATGCAGTGGTCCCTCCCGGCCGCGCGGGGGGCGCGCCCCGGGCCCGCGAGCTGTTTAGGCGATGGTGGTACGCGTCAGCGGCCGAACATTCGTTTGTCGTTCGAGTATTAGTCCTGCAGGTATACAGACTGTTCATTACTGCACGAACTATAATCAGCAGGCGCAGACTTCTCAGCGAGAGTAGCACAAGCATTGCGACTATCTGAAAGTCCCCAGGAAGAACCATTGCAAAACACTTAAGAAAAAAAGTGCACTGGTCGAAGCACGAAGCTGCACTGGTGCCTCAAAGTTAGATAGACGTTTCCGCAGAATGGTAGGACACGAGAAAGAGCTTGGGAAGGCGAAAGACAAAGTCCGCCGAGCCCTTGGCCAAGAAGAGTCCAATGCCTTCCGAAGTGACTGCTTTGAAAAGCAGGCACACACATCTACCAATCTGTTGTTTGATCATTGACTGACCTTGATATATATTAAGTTTGATGAGGAGCCCCAATGCATATTTATCCCTTTCTGGAGTTTTGAATGCGTGCAGAGAAAGTTCCTGTCGAAGACATTCATTCCAGTGGCCCTGGTGGTCGTGCTCGCTCAGTCCACCTTCTGGCTCCTGGGTATATTCGACTCCAAAACCGCATTCTTCTCGATAACTTCCACTGGCGTACTCGCCCTCTCTTTGCTCGAATACTCTTTTGCTGTAACGCCCAGAGCACGCGAATTAAAGTTGACACTTGGAGTCTGGATTGGGACAGGGCTCCTTCATGGCTCGGTCTGCTTCTGGGAGGCTCCCTCTCTTGCAATGCAGATCCTCTTGCAAGGGCACTACGGTGGGCGTTCTTTAAATCTTATGATGCGTTACGATCATACGTGTATATGGGAAAAGCAAATGTTCACCCAGCTGTTTCTCTGCCGTTTCCCTGGGCTAGCTCGAGGACCTTGATAGTCCCCCATTCTTGGTTGACTCAAACGTCGCACATTTCCTTTCTCCTTCTTTATAGTGTGGGGGTGGGTGGGTAGGGCGGGGCAGGTGCGTGCGCAAGTCTGGCCGGCTCGTAGAGGCTCCCCCCCTTTTTTTCACGCCTATGTGGCTGTTCACGACATACCACACACCTGTGTTCCTGCACACATTGCGATTCTGCATTTGTATGCAAGCTACTGATCGAGGCGGACTGCTTGACTCAGATTGTCCCCGCCTGCCAAACACTGCAGGTCCATCTCTCCACCCCCTCTCTTTCCCGCGTCCACGTTTTTGTACATTGAAATAGGCAACGGTCTTCAGCTCGATGTACACGCCCGTGTGAACAGATCTGTGCGTGTATATCGTCCTCTGAGAGAAAGACAAACAAAAAGCATTAATTCCAATCGAAATAATTCCCTTCCTTCCTTCATTCCTTCCTTCCTTCCTTCCTGACTGCAGGCCTCGCCCTGAAGGCGATTATCGGTGTGATGCACTTCTCAGACGTTCACTTTTGGTTGCTGAACTTGTCCAAGACTGTCTTCTGGCTGATGGGGTGCAAGTTTGGGTGCTCTGGGAGGGTCCCGGAAAGCGAACTCAGCGACTTCTGGGGTATAGTGGGTGCGTTTGCAATGTGTCAGACGGCCATATGTGCAGGCATCCGTTTCTTGTGCACGCTGACCCTTCGGGAAGCTGCCGACGAGGTGTGCCTTCGGAGAAAAGCAGAAGACTTGAAGGACCGTTTTCTCTCTTACATTATGCACGAGATGCGAAATCCGCTTTCCGGGGCCTCCTTGCTCATCTTTGAGTTTCAAGCAGTCATTAAGGAAGTCCTTAAGACCGCCAAAAGGGACCCCCACCCTAATGTGTTGCATGCGTCAGTGTGTAAGTCAGCCAAGCATCTTCAGCAGCTGACCGAATTTCTGATTCCCCAATTTGAGAAAATGAGAGGTGTGTGCGACGACGTGCTGCAGCTAGAGAAACTCGAAAAGGGAGGTCTTGAGTACAATTTCAAACCCATGTCTATTCGATCGTGGGTGTCACGTCTGGCAGGACAGGCAGCTCCGTTGTTCACTTCCCAAAAGAACACAGTGTGTTTCTCGTCTGAAATATCAGTCGAGGGTGCGGATGCGGAGGCTCTCCTTGACAAACGGCCGAGGGGGGTTGCAGACTTCGTGCGCCTCGATCAGGTAGTGAGTAACTTTCTTGGGAATGCAAAGAAATTCACAAAGAAAGGCTCAGTCAAGCTCGAATGTGCACTCAGAATGCCATCCGAGGAGGAGCAGAAATAAATTCCCGCCCGAAATACCGCAAAAGCACTTGAGAGTGAGAGCGCTGGTGGAGTGGGCACGCAGTTCCTCCAGTGGTCTGCTGGAATGTCACTTGAGAGCGACGCTCAGTCGGAGAGGAGGGAAGAGAAGGGGGGGGTGGGGCATCGTCTAGTACATGGAAGGATCCTGTGTGGGTTGTGATGCGCATGTGTGTGATGGACACTGGTCCTGGCCTGAGTGAGGAGGACATGTCGAAGTTGTTTAAACCCTACGGACAAGTCAGCGCAGGGGAGTTGCAGAATGGGGGGGGGAGAGGGTTGGGTCTAGTTATCTGCAAGAGTTTCGTGGAGGCGCATGCGGGAGGGAAAATTGGGGTCCATAGCATGGGTAGGGGGGAGGGCAGTACTTTCTTTTTTGAGATTTTCGTTCCGCTCTTGGAAGGCTCGGACAAAGGAAGTAGAGATGAAATTGGAGAGGAGATTTTTTCCAATCACAGTTCACGATCTACCAGCCGAAGTCCTGTGTGGCATGCTGAAAGTCACCAGCAGGATGTTCCTGTTTCTCACCCTGCTTTCCGCCTCCGCCGTCGGCTGTCGGATCCCGCAACTCCCTCAACGAGGACAGGAGACCAAATCCCCCCGCAGTTCACTTCCCCGTCGCGAAAATTCCTCAAGTCCCTCGCTGTGCCGATGGCGGCAGGCGTAGAGGAGAAGAAGGGAAATGCGGGGGGTCAAAAGAAAGAACAGAGGGGGCCGTTTCGTGCCTCTCGTTCATCGAAAGAGAAGGCCTGTGAGGGACCGTCCTCTGCTCTCTCTCCTCGCTCGGTTCCCCTCACTGCGGATGTTCTGCTAGTTGATGACGACAGATTTTGTCTGATGGCAGGGAGTGCTGTAATCAAGAGACTGGGTTTTTCCGTACAGACGGCAGAGGATGGGGACGAGGCTGTGCGGATGATTGTCGAGGACAAATTGTCATTCCGTCTCGTGTTGATGGACAAAAACATGGCCCGAATGGATGGGCCAGAGGCACTGAAGAGAATCAGAGAGCACTTCAGCCTGAGGGAAGCAGAAGAAAAAAAAAAGGGGGCGGAAAATCAGGTTTTCGTACCTGTCATGGTGGGGTGCACAGGGGATGCAGTGAAGGAGTCCCACGAGGCTTAAATCTCAGGCTTTTCATGAGGGGGGAGCGGACAGGGTGATAATAAAGCCCCTTCAGGCAAAGGATCTGTCTGCTCTCTTGGGGTAAGCGGATGGTCAAATCAGTCAAAGTGCAGCCCTAGGTAGGTGCAGCTTTAAGTGCACTCAATTTTGCCCAGAGGCGGAAGAGTCAGAAAGCAAGTTTCAATCTTAAGTGTTACCAAAAAACACATATACATCTAGCTATACATATGGGCATAGACGACTGATTCAGAACCATAAAAGAGTGATCGATCGAATAGAACTTAGCGAGTTGCGATGTAGCCAGGAGTGTTGCACTGTTGCGTAGACGGAAGGAAGGTCAAGAGTGAGGCGGACGTGCTAGGAACGGATCTAAAATGCGCTTTCCCCATATGGGCTATACTATATGTATGAGTAGATATATATGAGCCGATGGCTGATTCTGACTAGGATTCTAATAATTTAAAAAACCTGAATTGAATGGATTTACGGAATGAAATGTGTCAGATTTGAGTCATTTGACTAAAGATTTGCCGTGACAGCTAGCTGCTTATGAATCTAAGGTATGATCGACAGTGACGTTTCCGAAAAAATTTAGACTGAGCTTCGGATATATAATAGCTTATTAGCTTTATATATAGCTTATAGTCGTAAATTTATAATGATGAACTTATAGTCGCAAACCTAGATCGAGTGTGACTATAACTTAAAGTTGAAGTAATAGTAATACTGTCATAATGCTTGTAAGTTAATACTATTATACTAGGCCTTCGATCTTTAAGTTATTCTTTAGGCTTAGCATCGTATTACTTAATGTTATTCTGACAAAAAAAATTAGATTGTATCACCATCATCATCATACATCATCATTATGATGATACGTGGCATCATACGCCATCGCCATCGGCCTATAAATAGGCGTCTAGCATTCGGCGGCAACTTACAAAGCAGTTTGGTTCGATCTTGACAATAACAGTTCACTTTGATTTATACTTAATTCAACCAGGATGCTTCTTTTCAAACTCTTCTACTTCTGAAGCAGCATGCTTGCGCAACTAGTTGCGTAACTTTGAATGCGTATGTATGATGCTGATTCATGGGACGTAGTCTGCCACCATGCCAAGTAAAATGAATCGGAAATAAATTCTAAAATGATAAATTAAAATTTAAAAACTTAACTTGAATTAACATCTAATAACTTATTATGAAGTTACATGAAGTCATAAATCATGCATTGTTAAAATCAAATCATAACTCAATTTATGAATCAGTTTAAATGATATTGATCAGAATGTTTCGATTCCCAACAGAAAAACTGAGAAAATGTCTTTGCAGTGGAATTGAGGCATTCATTGTTAATGGAGAATCTATGACAGCGCAGCACAGCAACAGCAGTAGCTGAAGTAGCTTGCTTTAATTCATGGGGACGCAGTGATGATCTTTTCCATCGAATCGAATGATAGAGTCATTCTTTACCGCGGGCACGGGCAATCTCGCTTCCCACACTCAATTGTCCTGACATTGCATGATTGTCAATTTGTCAATCCTCCGGACATTAATCCTAATCCTAATCCTAAAATCAGGTGTCAAATGCATCTCGATCCATCGATCGAAGAAAAAACATATCCAAATCCCAGAGGTACGTCCAAGTGCGTCGAAACTGTGCAGAAATGTGCACGTCTTCCGGGTTGCATTGAACGCTCCGAGGAGGCTCAAAAGGAGGAGACAAAAGAAGCAAGCGTTGAAGAGGAAGCGACTCAGGTCAAGGGGTGAACAAGGGGTGGAAGGGTGAGCAAAGGCAAGGGAGGTACAGTCTCCTCAGATGTCTCTCGGCATGTCGTGAGGTGGTGGTGCACGGCTGTTGGTCTGGAGTCGAACAAGTGCTCCCTCGCTGTTGTGCTTGTCTTTTCTTTGGGCCTTTCGTGCCGATCAGGATGGGAAAAGAAAAAAATGTCCAAACTGATGCGAGTCGCCATGGTTGCATGTTTCAACATGTGACAGGGGACCACTGCCGGTGTGAGGAAGACATTTCTCAGTGTGAAAGAGGACCTCAGTCCGCTACCCCCCCAAATGACTCCCACAGCACCTGACCGGACACAGCGACTGCCTCGATCATTCACATACGCACGCACGCTCACTCACTCACTCACTAAATCAGTACAGTCGAATTGGAAGATTCCTTCTGCGACTTTCTTCAAGATCCGTTCTGAGAAGGGGGGGGCGCGTTTGACTGCATGCCGTATCGATCGATCTGGCATTGCAGTGTTCTTTCTTGTCTTCTCGGCACACCACGTGAATAAAACATCGGCAGCACGCGCACCTTCAGAGTCCCCCCGTGACTCGTTTCTCTGTTCTCCTTTCTTTCCTTTCTCAGTCGATCACTCTCCCATTCACTCACTCTTCTGAAGTAGTTCCTCTGCCTACCGAGAAGAAGAGAGCTACCACGGAGGCTGCACTCATTTCCTCTGTCCCCCCATGCTATCCGAACGTCCCAGAAAGAAGCGACCGGAAGAGGGAGGCGTTCCAACAACAAACAAACAAACAGACAGGTCAAATACATGCATCGTGCGAATTCCCTTTCTGTTCACCTTCACTTCTCTCTCTCTCCGTCTCCGTCTCCTCCCCTTCAGCTAGGCCGACCCCTTCTTGAGGGCAATGGCCTTCTTAGTGAAGTACTCGCCCTGGTAAGTCGCCACGTCCAGCTCCAGGGCAGAGGGCTGACGGGAGCCGTCGGGTCCTGCCAGGCATCCTGCATGAATGCATGGACGTACATACGGAGAGAGAGAGAGAGAGAGAAGAGATGTTGAAGGCAACTGAAGTGTAGAGAGAGACGCGAAGGCGCTGACACACAAACAGACCGCATCATCGACTGGGACGCCTTTCCTCTGTAAGGCAGGTAGGTAGGCAGGC
Organism: Chromera velia; assembly: GCA_018398765.1. Classification (NCBI taxonomy): domain Eukaryota; family Chromeraceae; genus Chromera; species Chromera velia. Next base: position 72,836 of record JAHBMJ010002738.1, read on the forward strand.
ACGTATAGGTACTCAGCTCGGTCCCCCAGTGCCATGCATGCACAAACACGCTTGCTCAGGGGAAAGAGCGAGGGGAGGAAGCACAGGAGGAGGGGCGTGGCAAGAAGGGAGGGACAGGGTCACCAGAAGTCATTCAGCGGGTCATGGGATCAGATTGCTTCCCTTTTCTCATCAGAGAGAGAGGAGAACACCCCCGGTACCAACAGGGAGAAGAACAACAGAAGCCTTTGAAACAAAAAAGAGCATCAGAACTGGAATCCAAATAGACGGGCCACGGCAACCAGACAGGCAGATTGTCCCAGACTGACCAGCACCATAGGGAGAGCCTCCGTGTGTCTCGGTCATATCCATCAACTTGGAGTTTCCGTAACCGATCGGGACGAAGATCATTCCATGGTGGGTCAGTTGGGTCAGAAACGTGAGGGCTGTGGTCTCCTGTCCGCCCCCCTGGGTCCCTGTCGAGAAGAAAAACCCCGCAGGCTTGCCCACAAACGCGCCCTTCATCCAGGCACCGCCTGGCACAAAGAAGGGAGAGAAGTAAGCAGGCAACACGAAAGAAGGAGTAAAGAGGGAAAACATGTAGAAGAGGAAAGCAGGGAAAATTGAACCACGGCACAACGACAAGCAGGAAAGCACACATGAAAAACTCTACGGGAACTGAAACGTGAAAAGAAAAATCAACTCAGCAGTTCCAGACGGAAGGAAATGAGACAAGTAGGCTCATCGAGGGGTTTTGCACAAAGATTTGTTGGGCAGGAGAGGGAGACTGGGAGAGATTTCGCACAAAGATGGCGAGAAACGGGTGGAGGACGGGAGGCGAATCAGATAGGGGGGAGGCCTTGGAGTAATGGATTTGGGCATGGACTGTCATGCTGTCACACTGAGGGGGTCTGAGAAAGAAACTGAAGAGAAAATCCGGCAGAAGGAAGGGACAGCAGACCCAATCGAAAGACGGAAACTGTGAGAGAGTAGCAGGGAGGGCGGAAGAAGCGATGGTAATCGTGACTTCCATACGAACTCAAGAGCATAATACGGAAAGAGGCCACCTGCCAACCCACCCACGCCGACCCACCGGTAGAGTCGAAGAACGTCTTCATCTGCGCAGAGATCATCCCGAACCTGGTGGGGCTGCCAAAGAGAATGCCGTCGTATGAGGCCAGCTCGTCGACCTTGCTGAAGTCCATGATGGGATGCTGAAGAAGAAGAAGAAGAAGAACAAGAACAAGAACAAGAAGAAGAAGAAGAACAAGAAGAAGAACAAGAACAAGAAGAAGAACAAGAAGAAGAAGAAGAAGAAGAAGAAGAAGAAGAAGAAGAAAAAGAAAAAGAAAAAGAAAAAGAAAAAGAAAAAGAAGGAGAAGAAGAAAAAGAAGGAGAAGAAGAAAGTGGAAGGGGGATGGATGAACCTACTAGAAGAGATAATACGCAACAGAAACGGTTTCTTTTGCATGACCCACGGAGAAATGCTACCAGAGAAAAGCATTGCGAGAGGCATGACTGCTGAGAGTCAAATTATAATAGCGAAAAGTGGTACAAGAACAGCCGCTCTAAAAATATGAAGAGGCTCAACCTTCAAAGGAGACTTGTTCGAGTGAAAACTCTCAAATTTGACACCAAGACAGAAGAGCGATAACATGATGAGCCTTGCGGCATTTTCCCATGATACCTTCGTGGACAGGAAAGCGGAGAGGGCACTTACGTTTGGGTCCTTGGGAGGAGCCCCCATTTTCTTCAGGGCCTCTTCTCTGCAACCAGTCGCAAATTCAAAGTGTGCACAAAGACGTCAGAAAAAATGTTTAAATGAAATAGCGTCCCCATTGAAAGCAACCACTAAGTCGCCGACTCTGAGAGCACAGAAAAGCCACCCCCCCTTCCTTCCCCTTTTCCTACGTCTTGCTGAAGACTGACGGGAGGGTCTCTGCGACCTGGTAGACGGTGCACTTGCCCCCAGCGCTCTCAATGCCCTTCTGGACCTGCACGTTGCATCAGTCGGGAATGCGTAAAGGATAAAAAAAAACCAGGGATACCACACAGGAAAACTCGACACCTGAATGTGAACTGACCGCCTGTGCCATGGTCTTGATGTGACCGTACATGGAGTAGTACACGACTGCGATGTTGGCCATTGTGCCTTCTGCGGAATCTCCTTCTGCTGTGGTTTTGACTGGCTGGGGCACAATGACCTCTGACTCCTGGTGCTTGGTGAAACGGCAGCAGAACATGTGTTTAGGGGGGGATTGGGTCGCTGAGTGTCTGCAGGAACTGGAAAGACCCAGAAACCAACCTCTTCCGACTGTTTTGTCTTCTTTTGGATATCCAGCAAAGAGTATCAGTACGTTCACATTATATTAGGGGCCGGGGGTCTGATATGGTCCGATTGGATACGATTTCGATCGATGTATCGGATTGTATCGCGGTTGTTGCATGCATGGTTGTTGCAGGCATGGCAGGTCGGGAGTGCCCGCGCGGCGGCGCGTGCCGGACACAGGCACGCGGCGCCGCCGCTGCTGCGGTTCTACGTTGCATGAATCTCGTCATTAATGGCCTTCGAGATCCCTCGAGCGTTTTTCATCCATGCCAGCTAGGACAGGACAATCACATCACATAAGATGCCTCATGCAGCCCCCTCAATGGGGCGGCCCCCCAATGGCGTTTGTGCCAATTGAAGAACAGAAATGGCAGTTTTGCAAACCTCAAAGACACCGTCTACGGAGACGCCGTCTCCAAGAGGCATGGCAAGCCGCTTCTCCTCTTTAGAACGACCGCGTCGTTTCTGGTGATACAGGAGGGCTAGAGCAATGGTGGACCTGGATGCCCTTGTAACTCGGGTGATTCCACCCTCAGACAGCGAGAGCGACGATGCGGTGGGTATTGGAATGCAGGTCTTTGGTCCTCTTCAAATATATAGACAGAATATAGACAGAAAGGGATCAATCAGTACGCCTGCTTTGGGACTCTGTGTGCAGCGCCAGAAGTGGCGAGCTACTCTGGAGCATCTTTCCCGATTTGGGAAGTGTTCAGAAGGAAACAATATCTCCTTGTACGAGGGTGAGGTGCGACGCCCCTTCCCGACTGCTCCGTCTCTTCCCCATGTATCTGTTTTTTCTGTCCGCCCGTCTCGAGGGCTGCCCATCCGTCATTCCGCTCGGTAGTGTGCGCATCTGTCTCATTGTCTGACTGTATGCCTTTCCATCTACTCGCCCTTTTGTGTCCCTGTGCCTCTCTCCGTCAGTGTCTCTGAGAATGAAGGTGCGGGCCTCGGGCTTTCTTCTTCGTCCCATTTGGCAACACACATTCGCGTAGACTACCCCCCCCCTCTTTCCCCCTCCTTTTGCACTCGGTTTTTTTTTATCTGTGACCACCCCCTCCCAGCTTGTCTCGTTTCTTGCTGCACCCGCTTCCTTCAGGTGGGTAGTCCAAAGTCGCACGATAATGCAGTAAGCCTTTAAATGTAGATGGCGATGATAGTCACAGGGTCTTGTCTTAGAATAGTGAATATCAATTGCACTTCATGCTTCCCGGTCGTGTTCCTTCCCTCCCTCCGACTGCCTGCAGGTGGAGAGGCGACCCTGGAGATGATGCTGGAAGCCATCGACTCAGCACGGGATCGGGTGTGGCTGGAAAAGTACATCTTCGATGGCTCCAAAGTTGCCGGTGCATTTGTGGAAGCCCTCAAACGCGCTGCCAGAAGGGGTGTGGATGTGGTGCTTGTCGTTGATTGGGTCGGTCAATCAAGCTGTCCTTTGCTTTCCTCTAAATTCCTCTCGTCTCCTTTCCTTTCGTTTCGTTTCCTTCCCCTTACATTGCTTTCCTTTCTTTTCCTTTCCTTTCCTTTCTGTTTGGGAGTGAGGAACGACACCTTGTCTTTCAAACTTGGGTTGAGTGCTTTCCTATGAATCAAACACAGACTCCTTCTGTTTCTTTGTGAACCGCTCTGTCTCATCTGGTTCTCTCTGTGTGTCTGTCCTTTCCATCAGCTCGGATCGTTCGAAATGCGTCCGTCGTGGATCAGGCAGCTTCGTCGAGAGGGTGTGCCTGTGGTCCTCTTTAATCCCCTCGTGGGCTCCAGATCTATTGGTTGGTCCGTCGGTCTGTATCTCTGTCGGTCTGCATGAATGTATGAATGTGGCGATCTGTGAACGAGCACATATGTCCTTTGGAGAAGGGGTATGCGCCAAAGTATTGCGGTCAGCGGGAAATCAAATTATCCAACACAGAGACAGCCTCTGTCGTGCACGCGAACGACGGAAGCATGCAGTCAGAAAGGCAAAGCAAAGGTGCAGACAGAAAAGACAAAGATGCACCAGGAAGAGTTCGCTCCTTGTTTGTTCACCTCCCTCCCTGTTCCCATTCTATTCCTTGTTTTCTTTCTTCGCTCTCTCTCTGTGCAGGACCGTGGGCCTTCAGGGATCATCGGAAGATTTTGATTGTCGACAAAGTCGGGTTCGTCGGTTCCATCAACGTGTCTTCCGATTCTGCAGGTTCGCTCGTTCGTTCGTTCGTTGATGGATTTCTCCAACTGTCTCTTTGCAAACTCCCCCCTTTTGCTTGCGTCTCTCTATCTTTCGGTGGTTGCTTTTGAGGCAACAGACATGTAGATAGAGTAACTGTGTGCGGTTTGAGATACACAGAAAAAAAAATCGACAGGGAACGGGAAAAAATGAAACTTTTTTCTCTCATGCGCATTTTGACTTTTTTTGACGTGTGTTGTGTTTTCTTCCTTCCGGTCTTGGGTCCTCTGCTGTTCGCTTTCCAGTGACACGAAACGAGACGATAACAAACGAATGGTTCCTCTAAGCCATGTGCAGGCGCTCGGTGGGGAGGTCGGGAACACTTTTACGACGTTCACGCGAAGCTGGTCAGTTAGGCCTCGATCGATCTGCATGGGCAGTTCCTGGATGAGTGCATCTGATTGTGTGTACATTTTCCAGTGCATTGCATCACAATTGATCACTCTGGATCCTTCTTGTGTCCCTGCTTTATATTCAGTTCTCTCGCTTTGCATTCGGTTCTCTCGCTTTGAGTGGACGCTGGAGGTTGCACAGTCGGCGGAACCTCTTTCTGCATAGAGATTGTTGAGACTCTGCTGCGCAAAAAAAGTCTATCTTCCTTCCGTTAAGTTCAGCAGATTCTCATCGGTTCCCCCCCATGCTCTTTGCGATTCCCCTTTTCCCCCTCTCCTTCTGTTGAGTTGGTCTCACAGGAGGGTCCTGCAGTTGCCCACCTTGCAGACGTATTTCGGGACACCCTTCAGAGCTCTTACTCAGGTTGGATTGAGGTGAAGGGGGGGTGGAAGGGGGGACACAGAGTAGAGGAGCTGCATATTCGGGTCATGTGGACTGATTGCTGTGTGTGTTCTCTTCGGACTGGGTGAGGGAGGGAGGTGCTGAGTATGTGTGAGGGATCAGCAACCTTTTTTTCTTTCCAGTTCTTTGGCTTCTGGTTTGTCCTCGGGAGTTTCTCTTTTTTGCCTCTCGACTGCAGACGGCAGGACACGCAAAAAGTTTCTTTTTTTTGCCTCTCGACTGCAGACGGCAGGACACGCAAAAAGTTTCCTTTTTTTGCCTCTCGACTGTAGACGGCAGGACACGCAAAAAAAAAATGAGAGCACTAAACAGAGCATGAGGCCTTTCTCCAACAAACCTGAGAGTGTCAAAAATCGAGCAACGTGAGGTGGGGAGGTAGCGAAGGATATGCGCATGCACACACGCATGTCAAGACATGCATAAGCACATTCCCGTGTACACACACACACACAGGCGGACTTCTATCCGACTGCCCGCAGGTGTGCTACGGGATCCCATTGCCCCTCCCACTTCTCCTCTGCCGGCTGGGGAAGGAGCCTACGTGCAGGTCCGTCAACCATACAGCGATTCCCGAAGTGTCTCGTTCTGTCACTCTCTTCATCTGCTGCCGCATGGAATCGGAGAAAATCTACGCAGTCATTCAAGGCGCTTCCCTCCCGTCACTCAAATGAGTGAGTGTTTTTCTGCATGGGACAGCAGGCAGACACGCAGGCAGATCGCATGACTGGTCACGCGGCTGTTTTTCGGGCTGGCTGGCTGGCTGGCTTGCTGACTGAAGGAAGGCAGGAAGGAAGGAAGGAAGGAAGCAAGCAAGCAAGACCGAAATCGAATAGATCGACCGCAGCGATGTTGGCGATGGGTTACTTGTCGATCTCTCTGCCTCATTTTGTATCTCCCAAGGGAGTTTCTTACGTCTCCGCTCTCAAGGGCGGGAGCGTAGATCACACGCGCTGCCCGTCCCCCCCCCTTTCTTTGCAATGTCTGCATGCCTTCAGATTCTGGACACGAACGTGACCAAAGGGCGGCGAAACGTTCAACAAGTTCTCGAACGCATTGTCAGAGAAGTGAGCAGAGCAAATGGAGGGACAGGGGGAGATCGCGCAGTGGGGGAGAGGAAAGTGGGCATGGCCAGAGACAGACAGGGAGGCAGGCAAGCAGGCGGACAGACAGACAGACACAGACAGACAGATCGACAGACAGACAGACAGACAGGCAGACAGACGTAATATCCTGACATTTCTGTCTTTGTTTGTTTTCTTTTTTCTTTTGCGCGCAGGCGGATTCCCACATCTGTGTGTCCACCAGTTACTTCGTGCCCCCCGGATTTCTTCGCAGAGCGCTTCAGCATGCAGCCCGGAGAGGAGTGAACTTGTCGCTGCTCCTGAGTGGCAACTCGGACATCCCGGGAGACGTTCGGGCCTCCACTCACCTGGCAGGGAAATTCTTGGTGAGTAAGTCAGTGGCTGCGTGGGTGGATCACTCGGTCGTCCAAGTAGCGACTCAATGTGAGGACAGGCGGGCGTGAGGTCTTTGTGGGTTTTGCATAGAAACGTGCGTGACGAAAACAGGAGTTTGCGAACTCTCTCTTGCCCTTTCTCTTACTCTTGCTCTACTTGTTGTTGATGTATTGAGTATACTCCCGTCGGACAGCCGTATACTCTCTATAGACCTAATTGTACTTGCTGGCTTTCCCGTGGGAGGAAAGGGCACTTTTGGCGTTGAAGGAACAGGACCGAAATAAGGAAGAAAAAGCGGGACAAAGAGAAAATGAAAAGCAACAACTCTAGCTTTTCATTTCCTTTCAGACGAACACAGCCACCGCCTCCCCTCCTCTTGTGTGTGTGCAGAAAATTCCTGGCGCAGAAATGTACTTCAGTCAAAAGCAACACATGCACGCAAAACATCTGACTGTAGACGGTGTGTGGGGATCTGTGGGGTCCTATAATTGGGACAGGTGGGCCCTCCCTCCTTCTGTATGAAAGTAAATGCAAAAACAAAAAAATAATAGTTGGGACAGGTGGGCCCTCCCCCCTTCTGTATGAAAGTAAATGCAAAAAAAAAAAAAATAATAATTGGGACAGGTGGGCCCTCCCTCCTCCTTCGGGTATTTGTTTTTAGTTTGGCCGATCTGTGAGTCTCTATTGCCGTTTCTTTCCGGATGTTCCGGCTCCCTCACTCGCAATTCAAATCGGAAGTCTCTCTCTCTCTCTCTTTCTCTCTCTCTCTTAGACTCATTGCCCCGTGCATATGTGTGGAAAAGCCTGTTTCCTTCGTTCTGGCATGAGTTTTTTCTTCTGGTCTCTCTCTGAAGATTCATTGGGGTCTTGTAGTGACTCGCGTCAGATTACAAGAAGGGTTTTGTTCTGTTCTGATCTCTCCTTCTGTATCTCATCTGAATTAATTTTTCTTAACTCTCTTTCCCTCCGCACCGCTCGCAGACACTCCTCTCGACGAAATCTGGAAGTCGTTCTCTCGGTGTTCAACAGAGACGTTGCAGGGGAACTGGAACGACTCCACAAAAAGAAAATCAAAGAGGGTTAGTCAGACAGGCAGGCTGTCTGTCTAGTAGGTGTCTGTCTTTCTCTTTTGTATTTCTATTGAAAGCTTTGTGTGGTGTTCCGCAAAATTGTTCCGCTTCTCCCATGAACGGCACGCTGCCCCTGCATGAAATGCCTCATGATGGAAGCAAAGTGGACACATGTGGATTTCTGGATACCTGCTCTTGTGCAGACTCGAAACCGTTCACACTGAGGGACTGGAAGAACCGGTAAGCTTCTTTTTCGTAATGTGGAGGGGAAGGTGGTGAGGCTTTCTCAGAAGTAGGCCTGCCTGTATGGTGTTTTGTCTGACGGCAGTTTGTGAACGCTTTCCAAGAAAATCAATTCAAGATGTAGAGGTCGACTTTCCTCGGCCCTCTGATGCTTTTCTTCTTTGCTGCATGCCTAGTACTGCTCCCGGGCATCTCTGTCTATGTGATTCTTCCGTTTGTGTCCTCCACTCCCGACCTTCTCTTCTTCCTGCCTGCCTGGCTGATTTTCCTGTCGGACTTCAGTCCCTTGTTTATGAAGGTCTACGACGGGCTTGCGTACTGGGCGGTGAAAATGTCAGGTTGGTCTCCGCATTGTTTGACAAGACGGGGAGAATGGTTCGGAAGAGTGCCTTTCTTTTTGTGCAATTGACGTGCCTGATTGTGGGAGTGGGGATAACTGATGTTGGATGTCGCTGTCGCCCAATGTGCCTGCTACGCGAGCTGATCCTTGCAGCTCATAGAAACACAAGGTTGTGCATTTGAAAAGAAATCGAAGAGGCAGTGAACGTGCAGGTGCGTAAGAGAATTGGATCAATTGGCAAGAGAAAAGGTTGAGAGGGAAAATCAAAGGCAACGAATGCAGAGAGAGACGGCTCTTCCGGGGAGGGTTGTGAACTGCCTCAAGTAAAGTTGTTGGATGCGGAATGGGCTGCTTCGATGCTTTCCCATTTCTCCACTCTCTGAAAGGCTCTTCTTCGTTTCCACACTCTCAACCGCTATTTCTTTCTTTCGCTTTTCCACTGCAGGAAAGAACTTGCTTGACGGTTTTGCGAACAAGGGCAGGAGGGTCACCGTTCTGGAGAGCTTTCTAGAAGAGAGAGCGGGCCAGCACTTGGCTAGCGGTATGATCTGGGGATGTCAGTGAATTGTTTGCAGGGAGGACAACGAAGAATTAATTAAAGCAAGACACATAAAGTGCTACATAAGTTTTCATAGCCAAAAATTGGCCCAAAATAGCTCATTACATAACTCAGAAGCTAGCTCAGAAGCAAGCCCACCAAGGTCATTCACAGTCTTTGGGGCCAAGTTTGGGCCTCTTGCAAATTCAATTTTAAAGTAAAATAATGAATTACATTATTAAAAGCTGAAATTCCTAGTAAAATTCCTAGCTAATGTTAAGCGGAATTGCAGATTCAAAGTTTCTCATGATATTCCTGACGTCATCCCACTATCGATGTAAAGGTATAATACACTATTAGAATCATCATATATGTATGGAGTATGTACCAAGCTGATAAAATTGTAGACCAGTTGTATACGTTTTAATAGCGATTTGTCGCTAGCATTATCGGAGACTGTCAGGCTAAACCACATTAAGTATACTAGTAATTAAGTAATTTCATGAATTAGTATACGAACATTTTTAAAGATCGTGAGCTACTAGAGAGACAACGATGACTTGATTTTACTTAATAATAAGATTTAACTTGATCGCATATATAATATGTTTTGCATTAATAGTATTATGCATGAACGGTATATCATTTTAATAGTATTATTAGACTAATATTAGTATAGCAATAAATCTAACATAATGTTATATTAGTTAACTTAATATAACTATAATTTTATGGCCCATAGTACTACAGCCTAAGTTTATTTAGTTTAGGATCCGATGAATTAAAAAACCTAGTAAAAAACACTTGTCCAAAAGGATCTAGATTATAAAAACTTAGGCAAAAATGTTCAAAATGAACCTAGTTATGAATCAGATTGGCTATTGCATTAGCAATAACTTAGGCGATAACATAGAAACATAACGAGGATGATAGTTTTTTGTTTCACTTTAAGTGGTCACAAGCAGCTGAAATTCCAAACCATGCGTCAATGTGGAGAGATTTATGAGTTTTGCAAAGCCTTTGACAATTGAAAGTACACCAGATAACACTTTGGCATGCGATTGCCAACATTCCTTTCGGCCAGTCCTTTGGCGTCCTGCTCTAGGCCTTCCTTGAGTGTCGTCGGTTCGAACAAGCACATGCCCTGCCATGTTCTTCATTAAGCTGAAGAGGAGGCTGCAGAGGAGCTTGTTCCTCCGAACTGAGTGATGAACTGGTCTGCTTGCTTCGCGGCCGTGTCGATGTCTTGGCTGCAAACGCAAGGAAAGGTTGACTTCAAACGTTTCCACCGAGTCCGGATACTTGGGATTGAGGGTCAAACTCACCAGCCGTTCAAGAAGAATGAGATGATGATGAAGCAGTGGTAGACGTAGAGCAACACGAGGAGGAAAAGTAGCGGGGTAACGGCGAATTTCATACTGTGCTTGATGAGCTTCGCGGTTGCGGCGATCTGTAGACACAAACAAGGGAAGGAGTTGACAGTCCCACCTCAAGCCCCTGAAACTTCGCGATTTACTGCAGTACCCGACCTCGTATTCCGTTTCTTCGTCGACAAGATCGTATCTGCAAGAATACCAGTTTCAGTTCGGGACAAAATGTGCAGTCGGTCTCTGCTGTAATCACTTGTCGAAGGGGTACGCGAGTTCCACTGACTCGACCGGCTGCAGAAAGGAAGTAGCAGCAGGAAAGGCTTTCATGTAATCAAGTTGGTGAACAAGGAACACGAAGTTCAAGAGGTTGCCAAATGCCACTTGCCATCTCTCTGTCGACAAGCTCCTCGTTCAGGTTGTGAGGATGCGGAGTTGTGGTGGTCGTGGTGGTTGAACTCGAAGTAGGCGCTGGGGCAGCGGGCTCCGGGGCTGTCGGTGCAGGAGCGGGAGCTGTTTCGGCGGTTTTCTTCGCAGCCTTGGGCTTCGCAGCGGGAGCAGGCTTCTTTGGGGCGGGGGCGGGCTTTGGGGGCGCTTCTTCCTCCTCTTCTTCTTCCTCCTCCTCCTCTTCATCGTCTTCGCCTGCACCCGGCTGCTCCAAGCTCTGATGGTGCTTGAAGAACTTGTTGTGTCGAGCCTTCAGTATCTCTCCAGCGGGAAGCTCAGTCTCGAGATTCTCGACTGCTGCACCCTCTTCGAAGCTGACGGGGACTGGAGCCGAAATGCCTTCCCGACTTGGGGACCCAGCACGCTGCAGACATGATTTGAAAAGTTTTCGCCATGCCTCCAAAGCTGTCATTTGAAACTTGTACTCGTTGGACACTTAACCGACAGGGGAGAGTGGAATGGTCGACTCCTGAAGGAAAGACACTGGCCGCCTTGCACGGAACTCCAGTCCTTCAACTTTGGTTCCCTCCATGTGAGAGAGGTTGAGAGGATTCGCAGGCGGCAGGAACTCGTACACCTCCCCGATTTGCAGCGCGATGACAGTGATCGCCCCGGCACTCACTACTATCAAGAGGAAGAAGAGAAAGATCAGCTGCACCAATGCACAAGATGAAGCAAATCTCAGCGCACTGTCGAAGCGCGAAAGGATCACCCGAAGAGTCAAGCTTCGCTTCACGCTTACAGGCTGGCTTCGGCTTCTTGCGCCTAAAAGTCCCACAATGCCAGTGATAGCGAAAAAGATTGCAAGAGCAATGCCAAAGACTTCGAGTCCTGGCCTGCATCAAAATCCAGTAGATTGGTGCAGACACGCGACAACAATTGTGTCTATAGTCCGAACTTGTGCAGCACCTGAAAAAGTCGAAGAGCTTCCATACGACGAATCCGAAGATGATCTCAAGGCAAGCTGCAGAAGAGCATTTCGATCAGATGTTCGGTGCATTTTCCGAAGCCTCCTCACCAACAGAAGCACTTCTCACAGACCAATGATCTGGCATCCTTGACGAAGGCTCCCTGAGCCCATGTAGGACTCAGCTTTGAGTCTGCAAAGATGATTTCAGCTGGTTCATGACTCAGACCACGGCAGATGGTTTGAGAAATCAGACTACGGAGAACAGGGTCAGCTCACCCAGACATCGTGGCACGATGTCCTTCAAGCGTTGTCCCAGTTCAGGCAAAAAACCGATTCCAAGGACGACCTGGGCCCTCCAACGAATGAACTGACAGGCCGACTGGCAAAGCGTGCACGCAATGGCACTCCGATCGGTCGTTGCCCAAAACGACCTCTCCGACTTTTCGAAAGCCCGTGTACACGTTGCAGCACTCTGTGCTCTGTACTGAGGTCGACCGCGCTGTATTGAAACGTACATTCACAATATTATCGATATCGATATATTAATATCGACATAGTGTCTATATATTATTAATAATATATGAATGTCTTCCATTGCAAGGCGCCTGTATTCCGTCAAGCTGTCATCTGACAGTCATCTGACAATGATCAGTCTGATGTCACACTGATCGACTGTTTTTGTCGCGCGCGCAACATTGTGCCAGGACTCTCTTGCGCGCGCGCACTTTTCCGCGCGTGCGCGCGACGGTTGAACACGGTTCCGTGCATGCATGCAGAACAACACTTGCGTAAGTTTTAAAGGTCGTATATACTATTCCTGTATTATTCCTGTCAATCAGACTCATCATCAGTATCTTGCATGCGTATATATATATATGTATCAACTGTGTAGTTCAAGTACAAGACGGAAGCAACCATCATCGATCCATACTGCTCAGAAGCTGTGCCCAGAATCCCTCTGCACCAGACCCCTGCGTCGAGCTTCAAGCCGAAATGTCTGGCGAGGAGTACAGGCAGCGTTTCTCAATACTGCCTGCACACGACAACACTTCACTGACTGAATGTCCTGGAGGCATACTCAGCGCAGAGTTTTTTCTCAGTCACTTCCAAGCTCAGCAGCGCGGGAGTATGATGGATGATGATACCCTTCCTACGGAGCGGAATTTGTGGCTGCATGACGGTCCGCAACATGAGTTGGAATCCCCTGTGTTGTCTGCAACGGCAAGGGAAGCAACACACAATCCGGGCGCGACCAGCAGCCATCTTTCGTTTGCTCCCGTTGACCGCACCACACGAATGCACTACAATATCACGAGGCATAGCAGAAAGGCACAGTCAGTTGATAACCAGGTTGCCTCCTGCAGTGAAGCCTTTCGCAACCGCCTTCTCTCTGTCTACGGAACTTCCGAGAACAGGCCCATCCAAAACAACGTAAGAGTTGCCGTCCACGTGTCCCGAACCTCTTCTCCAGTAAAAGACAACAATTTTGGTCAAAAGTCTGCTTCCGTGTCTGGTGTCAGGAGCAAGCGCTCAGACTGCCCCAGCGAGTTTCTCGATTTTTCACGGGCGAGGTCCCTTGCTGAGGTACAAGCAAACGAATCTGAAGAGCCTTCTCCCTCCCGAACCAACACCGTACGACAATACACAAAACCCGACCCCGCGGCGATTCAGCCTGATGCTAAACGTCTCTCCCGTGTGTTGGACCGCGTGAACAGATACATGGAAGCAAAACATCCGAGAACGTCCGGAGGAGGAGGAGGAAAACTTCTGCAACACACTCTCGCATCAAAGCGTAACTCGCGGGTTGCTTCGAGGCTTGCTGCCGCCTCCACCTCCCCCCTTTCGAGCTCTTCCCCCCTCCCCCAACCACTCTCATCCAGGGTATCTCCAGGGACTTCTCCAAAAGCCCATGAACGGCGGTCGAAAAGCCTCCTAGTTCCTGCCTCCCTGAAGAACTTCCCAGAGAATGAAAATGCCTTTCCGTATTCGAGCTGCCATCCGGCTCTCGACCCCTCAGAGAATCTCTTTTATGAGTCCTCTTCAGTCAGCCCTCGCGACAGTGCAGCAAAGAGCAGGGAGATTCGGCGCAAGCTCACAAAAATGCTCGAGACCCCCCGGAGCCAACGGAGCTGTTCAGTGTCCCAGGAAACACTCTCGGGAGAAAAGGTGAGGTCAAATAGCAACGTGGTCATGCTTCTTTGCGATGACAGAATGGTTATTTCATGGACTTCTTCTCACACTTCGCAGGACTTCTATTCATGGTGCGTCAAAGCAAAATATAAAAATGTGTTCCTTCGATGTTCATGAGTCTGTTTGGGATGAACTTTTTTTGGGGATGAACTCCGTGCAGAATGCTGGAACTTCCGAGTCGGTCGACACCGAGCTTCACGTCGGATTGCCGGTGGAGAAGGAGGCACGTTGTCACAGTTTTCGGGACGCGTTTTCAGAACGCGTACGCGAAATCCAACGTGCCCGGAGAGGATCTCGGGGAGTCTCTGCCCCCCACCCAGAGTCCCACCGATTTTCATCTGAGTTCGTGCCTCCTCCGCGCACACGTATTCTCGCCTGTGAAAGAAGCAACAGTGAGAGCACGAGCTCAGACGATGACCAGGAGCCTGCAGCATCCCCCCTCGACCGTCCTTCTTCCCAGCAGCCTCTTGATCAAGAGGAGAAGCCAGCAGTGCCTGAGGCAGAACCAGGTGCTCAGCAGAAGGGACACCCAGCGCCTCGTGTGTGTGAGCAGAGTGAGGTTGCAGCTTTGCAAAGCGCACAACGTGCCTCCGTTGGAGCGGCCACTCAAACGACGACAGAGCGGGGCACTGCCTCTGAAACTGTCGAAAAGAAGATGGAGCAAGAAGTCATGGAAGCGCACAAAATGGTGAGCCAGCATCTCGAAGGAGTTTGCACCCGATTCGTACAATTTGCGTTTCTGTTGGGACTTATCTCTTCTCTGAAATCCAGATTTGAAATCCAGATTTCGCACGAAGGATCAAATGTCGACAACCTTTGTCCATAATGCTCATACGCCCCTCCCTTTTTTCTTTTCAGGTTTTGCAAAGGGACAGAGAAATCGCGAACCTAAAACGGCAGCTGGAAGACTTGCAAGAGGTTACGGAAGGTCAGTTGATTGCGGAAAACATGGACTGTAGAGAATCTTGATCAAGCTATGCTGAAATCAACGACAAACGAGAAGCGTGCCTGGAAGCAACGGGAGACGCAGTGCAGAAAAAAAGCGAATGAAGATCGAGGAAACGAATCAATGAACACAAACACTCTACTCTTTCTCTTTTGCCTGCGCGTCCCCGCTCTATCCCTCTCACCTTCCATTTTGGCCACCCGCAAGACATTTCTCTTTCTCTTGAATACGCACATATACAGACAAGCACACACGCAAACGCACACGCACACACACACACACACACACACGCATACGCAGCGACAGACAGAGTGCGGGTCCTTCTCGATTCATAGTTGTGCCATTTCTTCTTGTTTTTGCAGCTGTCGTCCGAGAGCGCGACATCGCCTCGGAGAAACTGACAGCTGCGGATGCGTCCATGGCAGCCACGAAACTGGAAGCAGAGATGGCTCGCAAGCGGCACGAGAAGGAAGTTGAGGAGAGGAGGCTGCAGGAGACAGCGATGCGCAAGGAGGCAGACAGACTTCGCAATGAATGCGAAACTTTGCGACAGCGACTCTCGGCCTCCGAGGAACGGGTGAGTGGTTGAATCCTCCTCTTGACTCTCCCTTCCTCTCTCTCTCTCTCTCTCTCTCTCTGTGTGTGTGTGTGTGTGTGTGTGTGTGCGTGTGTGTGTGTGCGTGTGCGTGTGTGTGTGTGAGTGTGTGTGTGAGTGAGTGTGTGTGTGTGTGTGTGCCTCGGTGCTGTAACGAAAAGAGGTGCCATCCCTTGATTTATTGAAAATGCCCTGCGAGAGACAGCAGACTTGAAAACCAGTCATCTTGTCCTTCTGTGAGTGCAGGCCGGGGGGCTGTCCTTAGAAAATCGGGAGCTCAAGGAGCAGGCAGCGGTGTTACAACAGACAAACCAAAGTGAGTAAAGCTTCTGTACTTGATTTTGTGACGCGGAGGCGGGGCAAGACTGCCCGACTTGTTAAAGGAAAGCGCTTGAGTTCGGTGGAGACCTGCGAAAGCATGCTGTCTAATCAGTCAAAATGATGTGGTTGACTTGGTCCTTTCCAGAGAACAAGTTGAGCACAGATCAGGTGAGGACGTCGCATGCTGAGACAAACAAAACAGCAGAGAGGGAGACCTTCGAACGAGAAGAAGGAAAAGAAGAGGGACAGATCTTTGGTGGCTGATTGATTGAGTGAGTTAGTGAGTAAATGAATGAACAGATGAATGGATGTAGGGATGTATAGATGGATTCATGAATGCTCACAGCAAATAGAGAAGGAATGATAGACGGAAGCATGAGACAGACCGCAGAAAGCGACGAATGGATGAAATAAAGGGGGAAAATGATGAAGAGCGCAGGGGCAGGCAGAGAGAGCAGGACTGCTACCACATATCTGAATCCCATGACGTATATCTATTGGTCAATTGCAGCGCTGCAACGTGAACTGGACACACTCCGCGATTCCGAAGTATCACAAAATCCGTGCCATCCGAGGCAACAGGCACAGGGAGAAGAGGAGGAAAGCGAGGAGAGTGCCCCTGTTGGAATGACGGACGTCAGTCGAGACCTATTCAGGTGACTCCACAAAAATTTATTTCGCAATGATATTTGACGCGTAAGCAGAGACTGAATCGAGAATGTGTGCTGTCATGGTGTCTTTTGATCACCTTGTCACCGTTCCTCTTCTTACTTACCTCGCTTTCATTCGTTGTCTTGTCTTTCGTGCATGCATGCAGAGTGAGTCTCATGTGCCCCAGAGGTCCTTGCGGAAGCTTGCGGTGCCCTCCCTTCAGCTTGGGGAGATTGAGGTCCGTTTTTGTCCTGCACTGAGTGAGGGTGAGGGGATTTCGATGAGTAGAATGTCTTTGTCGAGTTTGTCTGGGCAGCGGGTAGCAACCTTAGTTGTCTCTTTTCTGGTATGTCTGTTTGTGTGTGTCTGTGTGTGAGAGAGAGATTAGGGGGGGGGGGGAACGGACGAACGAACGGACGGAAGGGTGGAGAGAGAACATGTGCGAGAGAGAGATTGATACATGTCAGCTTTTTCAACGCCTTGCAAGTAATCAAATCCCAGGCTTCTCTCTCCTGCTTCCGTGTTTTGCAGCGCTCTCGCGTTCTGCGCGCCCTGGCGGGAGTGGACAGGGAATTTCGGCTGGCGGGTCTGCATCTCCGTGCACCGGCAGAGAGGGCGTTGCGTCATCTGAGAGAGACAGTCAAGGTCAGTGGGTTTCATTTCATAGCACATGAACAGCTGACCATGACAACTTGAGTAGAAGCCCCTGCCTTTTTCTTCATCCCGTTCATCGCTCTGCAAGAAACTGAGCTTTCGTCGGTCTTCTACATTAACCTTTCCGATATGGCACTCATCCCTCATTCTCTCTCTCTACCTGCATGTCCTGGGTGTCCCTGCTGTCAAAACATTCAATCAAGCTCTCAATCAGAAAACGCTGCTCAATGTCATTTTCGCGTCCTATCAGATGGGAGGAGGGTCCTCATGATGTCCTGTGTTGACATTTTGTTTGCAATGCATTGTTTCACAAATGCATCATCGGTCTGCGTGTGTGCAGGGTGTCCTTGAGAGTCACAAGCGGCTAGAGGGAAAAGTCTCCACCCTCACAGACATGATGCCAAAAGTAGGGCCACCCCACGGCCCTTCCGCAAAAGTCAGCATGAGGACTTCAGCCCCCGCAGAAGACGCGTCGCATGTCCCAACGCATCCCGACCCCCCCACACGCACGCCCTCGTGTTTGAGCCAGGGCCCAGCAACAGGCCGACTTGGGGTCTCACGGACCCGTACTGCAGCAACAGCCAGACAGGGTGGGGGTCCGAGCGGACGCAGTGGGGCGGTATCAGCCCCCGGGCGTGCCAGGCCCCCGAGCCCTCCAGGTGGGTTTGTGTCCGACCGATTTCCTGAGAATCTGCATGCCCACCACGCGAACACGAATTTTCTGGAAATTCTAGAAGCCTCCAGACCCGACAGATTGACACCACAAACACACAAGCACGGGACAGGGGTCAGCAGAGGGAGGGGGCGAAACACAGAAGGATCCCGAAGCGTCCCCATTCAACCCGGTGGGGGCATTTGCGATCAGAATGAGAAGGACATTATGATGGAGATGTCCCTGATGCAGCACATTCATGCCATTCGGGGATTGGCAGAGGACGCCAAAATGAATCCAATTGAACCAGAAGAGCTCCCCCCGTCTCCTCTCCCCTCTTCATCCCGACTCCTCCTGTTGCCTGTCAACGCATCCAGAGACGGCAACGGTCCCAGACGCCCCCCGCGATCATCTCTTCAAGTTGAACCCCGAGCAGCAGTCTCTTCCCTGCCGAGATCCTCCGGGATCTCTGTGTGCTCGGGCACCTCTTACATGCCGCAGAATCCCGCGGGAGCTGATCGCGGCAGTGCGAGAGATCCGGATGCTTACTCCAGGTGGGAGGATGAAGACGCGTTGGGACTCTTGGAGGGTGCTCTCGCTCTGGCGCCGAGCGGTAGGGGGGACCATTCCTCTCGTATGGCGAGTGGGAGGCGGGCTGGTGGAACAGTAAAGGCAGGACGGTATTCCCGCAGTCCTCTGTGTCACAAGGCATGTCTACCACAGAATCAGAGCAGTCCTCCAGCTGCAAGGGGCGGTGGAAGTGCTTACAGGCAGGTAGGCAGGGGTGGCGGCAGTGATTCAGCTGTCAGGAAGAGAGGGGGAGGGGGGGCTGCCAGGTCGTCGTTGCAGCCAGGACCATCCAGAGGCGTCTCTCGTTTAGCGGTCGATGTACGAGTATGAAGCCCTTCAACACTGGCAGATCATTGCGTGAGCTGATTGGTCCTAAGAGGGGTTTGTTATGATGAAACAAGCCACATCATGAAAACTGAACAAAATTCATATGGTAGTCTTAATCACTTGTTATTACTTAATACTAAGTATGTTTCACATAATTTGCTTAATAACAGTACGTTAACTATGATCAATACGTTAAACATAGTAGTGTAGTAGTAAATCAATATGTTGGTGGAATCATTTTTAAAAGAATTAGAATTAACAATTCAAAAATACTATTATTAGAAACACTAAAGTAAAGCTGTAAAAGACATGAGTTGATCTGAAACTAGATCTGAAATTAAATAAAACTACAGCTTATAATAGCTCTTTATATACGCCGAGCAACTATTGAGGCGCAATCTAAGTTATATAGTAACAAAAAAAAGATATGTTTTGTTTGCATGAATCCGGTCATATATCCTCTTTTTTTGTTGACCCTACAGTGTTGAGTCACTGACTCACTGTTGACTCATATTTCATCATCATATCATCATATGTTAGACGCCTATTAATATATATTTATAAACCGATGACGAATCATTGGCGATGACGTATGATGATGATCATAATATATGAGTCAACACTCAGGCTGTAGGGTTAATAAAAAAGCGGGAACACATATATGAACCAAATCAAACAAAACATGTTATTATTTTTTTAAAAAATATAACGTCTTAGAAATAGATAGCGTCTCAATTTGAACAATGATTCGTGTCAATGAACATTTATAATCTGAAAAGCATGTGCAATCACTGAAGCCTATCCATTTCGATTGATGTCCTGTGCAGTCAGTCAGTCTACTTTCTACGAACATGACTCAACACAAGACTGACTCAGGATATGTGGTTTTGAGCATTTCCTTCGCAAGCCCCTGAATTTCTCTGTTATTTCGGATGTTGACTTTGGAGAGGGAAGGGATCCTCCTTGACCCCAGGAGGTCTGCCAAAGTCTTTGCCCCCCCATCAGACAGATTATTTCCTGTCAGGTCCAGACTCTGCAATGGTGGGGGTGGCCGACTCTTCCAGGCATCTGTTAGTGCCTTGAACCCCTCATCAGTGAGAGAACAGCAGATGAGTCTCAGGGTGCTCAAGCGAGGGAGATTCTCTCTGTGCAGTACAGCAGAGAGCGGCTCTGCCTCTGTCTCAAGGCGGACAGAAATCAGAGTGAGGTCAGAAAGGGAAGAGAGTTTGCCATTCTCAAGTCCCGCACACAGGGAGAGAACACCGGGGACATTTTCTACAGACAGAGTACGCAATTTGGACAGGCTGTCGGAAGCTAGGGAGACGCAGAAGGTTGTGAATTTTGTGGCTAAATTGGGAGTGTCGGAGTGAGCAAATTCACCGAATTGCACCTCCATCTTTCGTAAGGAGGCGGCATGGGGGGAACCGAGGCTCATGGCGACGGCTTGGATGCCCTGAACGTTGGTCTTACTCAGCTTCAGCTTCACTTCGCTAAGAGACGGCACTTGGCCTCTTTTGATGAGGGGGGAGAGACAGGAGGCTGCTTGACCGTCAAGCACCGGAAGTTTTCGAAGGGACGGGAGACGACCCGGACCCCGATGCAACGCTTCGAAGAATGCCTCTTCTGTTGGCTGATGGGAGAACGGAATGCAAATTTCCTCGAGGACAGCCATGCCGGCCCCCGAATGTGTCAGTGCCCCCCCCAATTCTTCTGCACTTCTTTGCATCAAAGTACTGTGCCATTCAGATGACAATTTTTGCAGATATGAGACGCGGCCCGAACGAATGGCTCGGGCAAAACGAGACAAAGGGATTGCAGAATTGCTAGTTACATCCTTTAAATCCATCTCCAATCTCATCATGGGGTGGGGGGAACTCCCGACACAGAGACCTTCGCACAGAGTGGAAAGCAACTGTGTAGCAGGCCAACCCAACCTCACACGTCGCAGGGACGGGACCTTCCCCATGCTTAAAACCTCTCCCAGCTCCGCCCCCCCTTCCCCTTCCCCACCCCCATCATCATCTGCAAAGCTCACGTCTAAATCAAGGTCCTCGAGCAACGGCATACCCCCCCCACCCAGACCCTCTGCCAGACCGACAACCCCCCCGTCGGGGTTTTCGTCATCCCAGGGACAAAACCATTTGAGCTTCAACTCTCGGAGAGAAGAAGCCCCCCCCGACCCCAGAGCCCTCCCTAGAGACGACACTGGGGCGGATCGGAGGTCACCATAGTAGAAATCGAGGAGGATCTTCTCAATCTTCCGAACACTCCCCTCCCTGACCATCACGGCAAAAGCATCAACTGCCTCATCATACCTTTCGAGGTCGTCTGAAGAAGGAACCCTGACCTCAATCGTTCGGAGATCGGGGGTCTTCCCGTCTGCCATGGCTTGGAACAACGACCTCACAGAATCATTCGGGAGGTCATAGAATTCATTCAACCTCAAACGGGTGAGGTGAGAGACGCGGCCGGCACTCACTGCGTCTGCAAGCGCCTGAATCCCTCCCGCCTCTCCCTCTAATTCCCCGTCCTCTCCCACTGCAACCTGTCCGTTTTCTGACAGATCGAGATCTTCGAGGAGAGGAGCCCCCCCCTCCCCGAGAGCGTTTGCGAAGGCTGCTGCTTCCTGGGAATACATATCGTTACCAGCAAGGTTGAGCACTCGGAGTTTCGGGAAACGACCGCCAGTCACAACAGCGGCAGCGGAAGGGCGGTCAGGCACCCCCTCAACCCCCAGTCTCTCGTCAAAAAGATCGTTTTCACTCAAGTCTAGTTCGACCAACTCTGTCAGTCGGTCTGTCGAGAGCAGTGCTGAAAGGGGGGCGTAGTCTCTCTGCGTTTCTCCTGCTTCTACTTCTGTAAGTCTGTTCTTTTTCAGCATAAGAACGCGCAAAGAAGGCACTGCATCCGGCTCACACAGCGCAGCCGACAACGGCTTGAACCCCCCCGCCCGCATTTCATTCTCTGCGAGATCAAGCGTCTGCAGAGAGCTCACTTTCTTTGCCTTCAACACCTCTGCCAGGGCCCCCACCCCCTCTTTCCTCGCATCTGTGCGAGCGAGTTGGAGGGACTGCAGGGGAGCACAGAGACCCTTCGCAAGCGCCATCACCCCAAAAGGGCCGAGGGGATTGTCACTCAGGTCCAGGCTCAAGAGGGTCGGGAGCCAGCCAGCGGTAAGGACAAAGCTGAACGACTCCATGGATGGCCTGCGCAACCCGTTTTCTGCAGTCGAAGCAGAGAGGCAAAATTGGATTAGGGGGAGCCTTCAGGAAGTGAAAATCAATTGATATGAGAGATTCTCTTCAACATGAGGAGCTGTAGTGCGTGAGGGTGGATGGATAGATTGGATAGCGGGCAAGTTCTGATGACAAAATGAACGGTAGAGGGGCAAAAAGCAAAGAAGCAGGGGGTTATTCATGAAGCAGCTGGTTGCATTTTTCCCCAAAAGGAGACGTTCCAACACATGCACTGCCAGGCTCTCAACGGGATGCAAATTCTGGAGAGGAAATCACAGTACAGAATGGGATCCATGCTTCAATTTGTTTGCCACACGCGTCTGTGACTGAGAGCCCCTCAGTGCAGTGAGCAGAGTAAAAAAATACACCCCCCCTTCATGAGTGTCGGAGGAGAAACACCCACCACAGCTCCCTTACAAATATCTGAGCAGGAGCCACGACGAGAAAAGCACAACACACAAGAAAGACCCACCTCTGAGGTCGAGGCACTCCAAGGAGGGAGGGAGGGACTGGAAGAAGATCGTGAAATCATCAAGGTCACATTCTGCACTTACACACACAGAGCAAACAGCCACTCGATCAGCATAAACGATCTGGAGAAGGAACCCAAATTTCAGGCATCAACAGAAGCAGAGGAAACAAGTGGCTATCGGAGCTGTTTTACAACCGCGCAATAATTTTCTTCACTGTGTGAGGGCGCGCCAGTGTCCCCTCCCTTTCATCCTTCCGCCGCACACACCCTCCGGCTTCAATTTTCCTTACCTTGCTTCACACACACACACACACACACACACACACACGACACGTGTGCTGACAGACGCACACGCCAGGCGTACATTTTCTCAGAGACCCCCGCTGCTTGCAATGGAGGCTGACATGCAAACTGACTGTGAGCAAGAAGGGTCTTCAAAGGGGCGCCAGCCCCCCCTCCCCCTCCCCCTCCCGGCTTCAGTCGCTGAAAGAATGCCGCCAGGACGGGAAGGGAGGTGGGGGTGCAGACCCCGGGGCCTGCATGTATGCATGCAGACAAGGGGGGAGGGGGGGGAGAGAGAAAGGAAGTAAGAAACTTTGTTCTGCTCGGTTCTCACTCAGAGAGTCACACGTCCCCACAAGCACGAAAGAAAAAAAAGTGCGAAGAAAAAGAGAGGAGAGACAGGAAGATGGACAACAAAAAAAGAATTCCCTCCCGCCAACTGACCGCATGTGAGGGTCTCAAGAGGGGAAGGCCCCGAGGGAAGGGAGGAGAGGAGAAACTTCAGTTTCCGTGCACCCAGAGAGAACTAGCTCTGCATGGAACCACGAATGGCAACACATTTCTCGGACTAGGCACGTGCATGCCTGTAGACTCTCCACACAGGCATCGCAAACTGCGGCGACGGAGAGTTCTGAGGGAGGGGAACGAGCAGAGATCTAGATGACAAGGAGAAAAGCAGCGCAGCACGACAAGCCAAAAGAAAAACAGTTACAGACAGCGACACCTACAGTCGCACGTTTGTTCCCTCAACTTTGAAAAGTTTCCCTCCTCCTGTTCCACCAGCCGAAAGGAAGCAGGAGAGCAATCAAGGGACGAACCAAGTCGCGGATAGAAGGACGGACGAAAGAATCGATGAGGGAAGGAAGGGCAACACTATCGCAAGGGAAGGAGAGAAAAGGCAAACGCACCTGAGAGGTCGAGAGATCTGAGGGCTAAGGGAGAGCGTCCCTGCATGCACATAGACGACGTGTGGATGGATGGAGAGCTACCCAGCGACTGTCAGACAGCAAAGAAAGCTCGAGATTGTGCGCGCTCATGACCTTCAAACGTTCCCGAGCAGTCGCATTTCAATGGCAACTGCCAAGGTGGACAAACATGAGTAGACAGACCGGCCCTTAATTTTCTTTCCGTTACGTCAGGATAAATTCGGGAGGACTGCAGACCACGGAAGGGAAGGAGGGACGGTTGGAAGGACAGCCAGCTTATTGGCCAACACGAACAGACCGACAGATATTCAGACGGCAAAAGCGAGAAGGGTCATTCACACAGCCAGACCATTTTACAGTATTTTACAGTCTGTCAGTCAACAGATTTGAACGGAAAAACCGGCACTGACAGTCGTTCAGGAAAAGACATAACCCCCAAATTTGCCCTCTCTTCTACCTCACCGTTCTCATGAAATGCAGAAGGACACATCCCAAGCCGAACCCTTCCCTTTTGGAGCACAGGGCGGAGATGTGCTGCAGAATCAGGAAGGAGGCATGATCCGACTAGAAACGGGGACACTCAAACAGAGGACCCTCCCCTCTTCCTTTTCCCATTGGCACACGTGGTCAATAAGAGGCCACACATTCCCCTCATGTGAGCGTATCAATATATTCCAGAGAAAAAAAAAATGGCGCACAGAACCACGTCCCAGCGAAAAGTAAAGTTCGATTTTCAGTAGAAGGGCTTCCCGACAAGAACAGACGGTGGGCGGAATGTCAACACACCCACGGCTCCAAGCTGATCACAGTAGACAACTTTGTCTTCAGAAAGTACGGAGCATGCATGCATTTCGCAAGGACAAAGAAAGGCATGCAGCTTTACACGAAAACGCAGACACACGACAATGTAAACACTCACCTCCGCAGTTGGAAGGGTGTGACCAAAGGCAGCTGAAAGCACTGCATCTTCATGATACACCGAGTGTGCTCCCGTGCCCTGGGCCCCCAGTTCTTCCTCTGCACACAGCAGCACAGAAATAAAGACTGCAGTTCAATTTGATTTTCCCAGGACAAGTTGAGGGGAGACGGGGAAGAGATCTCCACCGACCTGGAGCGTCTCCTCGAAACTTTGAAACTGGTTGGGCCATTTTTCCTCTGGCTCTTCTGGAGCTGTAATTCCTAGTTGAAATGCAGGGTGGGAATCAACACAGATGATGTGCAAAATCCTCAGCCAAAGAGCCTGAGAGCGTGTTGGCGACATCAAATTTTTAGAGGTGCACACATGTGCACACCCGTTGCACAACCCGCGTTGACACATGCACACTCATCATCACTCATCCAGTGCTCGGCATAGCTCGGCGATGCTCGGCATGATCTCGGCATGGGTGCCCCTCGGCGGCGTGCGCTCGCTCTCCGAGTTATTTAATAATATATATTTCATGCACCTTCTGAAAGGAGGAGACGCGAGAAGAATCACAAATTCACATTCAACATTTTATCATTGACAAAACGTGTCCCAAATTCCGGAAACAGTCGATCGGCCAGCTCCTGACACACGCCAATAAGTAGACGTGTCTGCTTCTAGAAGCTGAGTTGAAGCACGCGACGATCAGCGCGCAGAATAAGTTCCTTTCTTTGCGATCTTCTCCTTCTGCTCACGAGAGACGCTGCAGCAACTCTTTGCATTCCCCCCTCGCGTGGCAGTGACTGCGCCTTTGCGTTTTGCGCAGTCAGCTTACGAACTGATATGTCTCATGGGCAGGAAAGGTGTGAAGTGCTAAATTTCTGAGTTCTTGTCGCTATTGATCGAGATGCCGCGATTCTCGGCGTCCAGCAGAACCTCTGAGCGTCTCGAGCTCCGAAGAGACGCTCTCAGAAAGCCCCCCCGCACCCTGGAATGCAGCCTTGGGCTTCAGGACACTGGCATGTTTGTGATTCTGAAGGATGGTACGGTGCAGACAGAGACAGCAGCTGGGACTTGCGTGAAGAGTGTTCCTTCGTGGACGGCCCCGGAGACGGCCATCTCATGCGAGGACCCGGAGACATTCGATGAAGACAGTTTTGACAGAGCCGCCGCCGCAGAGAGACTCATCAAAAAGGTGGGCTCGACAGAAAAGGTGGGAAAGTCTTCAGCGCGAAGAAGCGAAGACAAGGGGTTTAAGCATGAATTTAACCTGTTTTCTCTTTCCCCCTCTTTTGTTACTTACAATCCTTAGCTGCCTTTGAAGTGACAACCAGAATTTCCCCCTTTAAGACTTTCGATTCTTGGAGGTCTTGTATCTATGCGGGTATGACTACCGCACCCAATGTCTTCATTTGTGATGTGTCAGCTTCCTGGTTAGCCTCATTCGAATCGTTCCTCCACCTTTATTTTCTTCCGCACCGTCTACGTGGCTTCCAAATGCTTCCCTACGTGTATCCGTCCTTTACGAGATTTTCATCCGACTGCTTGAACGAACGTATGACCTTCGCTTGCAGGAACTTTGCGTCCTCGAGGGTCTGTGTTCTGTGACTGGGGACAGAAGGGTGGACTTCGTGTTTGCATCAGGTCTGATGGAGGAAGGAGTCTTTGTGTGATTAGAACCTTTCTTTGTGCGCCAAATTGGACAGACAAGTTGCAAACCGAGAAACACTCCTCTCAGTGAATCGATTTCGTTTCCGTGCTTTGTCTTTTTTTTCTTTTTCAAACACTGGGATGTACCACTCGTTCCTTGCTCTGTCGGTTTTCGTGCGCAATTGTCAGGTTGTCTGCCTCTCTTCCGTCCTCGCGTATGATTTCCATTTCGTCCATCATCCGAATCAGTTATTGTTTCGATGAAAACCTGAGCTGTCGACAAGATAGATGTGTGGTGTCTTTGCACTCTCTGCAAAAGCCGTCACCTCCATTCTCTGAGAGCAGGTCTGGAAGAATTTGCGCTACTTTCCCATCCGAGTGGAAAGAAAGACCTGCGTGTGCGTCTGGTCAAACGCGGTGGTGTGAGGTTCGTTGTGTCTGACGAGAAGGAGCGCACGACCGGTGCAAAGGTGAAGATCAACAGCGGGAAGGTCTTTCAGCAAGCATGCACTCAGGAAGCATTCAGCACTACCCAGAGTCCCGACGGCAGTCACATTCAAAGGGTGTATGCTGCCTTTGAGTGCAAAATCCAGTCGAGTGCTTCATCTTCAGCCCTGGATTTTGGGGGGGTGTGGGAGAGAGGAATGGGGGCACGGGGCGGGGGGGGTCGGGATCCGGGTGCACAGCATCACCGAGTCGCTGCGTGTGCGTGGGTTCGGGCGGTCGAAGCAGACGCGTCCTCTGAAGAGGCCATGCGCAGGCGGTTCTTGCTGAAGGTGCGTGAGTGAACTCTGCCTTGCCGCCCCCCCCCCCCCCNCGCTCTTTACCCGCGCCCTCCCTCTTTGCAACCTTCCTTGATCACGAACTGCTACGTCTCTTCACTTGTTTCACTTGTTTATGGCAGCGCGACTCTTCGTGCCGATCTGAGCTGTTCAACGAGAAGATCAGAGAGGAAGTTGAACAGCATGCGAGTGGATGGATAAAGGGATAGATGGATACACGGATCGACATCAACACGCGTGCATGGGCACATGAGTGCATGACTGCAGTGCACGTTCCAACGAGGAGGCCCTTCTGATGAGGCGATGGACGCCAACTGTGCGTACGAACTGGGGGTCCGTTGCCTTGTGAATGGGTACTCTCGGGCTGGTGTGGGGTTCAAGGACAAACAGGGGACGGTCCTTCCTGACCGTGTGGCCGTGCGCACGCAAACAGAGCTTCTCCAGAGTGCGAACGTGTGGACGAGAAGGAATCCTTCGGATCCGGAAAATAATTCGGCCGTCAGTGAGGCCGTCAACTCTCTTGGGATCATCCTTGACTGGATGGCAAGAGTCGTGGACGCTCAGCCGGAGGGGTCCGTCTGTCTTCTGCTTGTTGCCTTGACTGCGTGTTTTCTTTCTTCCCCGACTCGTATTGTAATTATAGCCACATTGCTTTTTTGGGTCGATTGTGGTGTTGGCAATGAAAGACACATCTCGTTTTTTCCATAAAACAGAAAGAAACAGCATCAGACTTGAGGAGAATACGAATTAAGAAAAATACGGGTCACAGTGCACAAGCTTTCCATCAAATAGAAAGAAACAGCATCAGACTTGAGGAGAATACGAATTAAGAAAAATACGGGTCACAGTGCACAAGCTTTCCATCAAATAGAAAGAAACAGCATCAGACTTGAGGAGAATACGAATTAAGAAAAATACGGGTCACAGTGCACAAGCTTTCCATAAAATAGAAAGAAACAGCATCAGACTTGAGGAGAATACGAATTAAGAAAAATACGGGTCACAGTGCACAAGCTTTCCATAAAATAGAAAGAAACAGCATCAGACTTGAGGAGAATACGAATTAAGAAAAATACGGGTTGTGCACAGTGCACAAGCTTTCGACACACAATTGAACGGTATAGATAAATCATGCAGCCTTGTGCTTAGTCCCTCTCCTCTCCTTTCTCGTTTCTTGTGCCCCCCCCCCTCTGTGTGTGTGCGTGTGTGTGAGAGAGAGAGAAGAGAGAGAGACAGAGAGAGAGAGAGAGAGAGAGAGAGAGAGAAAGAAAGAAGGAAGGAAGGAAGGAAGGAAAGAAAGAAAGAAAGAAAGAGAAAGAAAGAAAGAAAGAAAGAAAAAGAAAGAAAGAAAGAAAAAGAAAGAAAGAAAGAAAGAAAGAAAGAAGAAAAAAAAAAAAGAAAGAAAGAAAGAAAAAAAAAGAAAGAAAAAGAAAGAAAGAAAGAAAGCATCATGAAGGTGTCCCTGCTGTGCTTCTACAGAACCACAGTACGCGGGTCCCCTTTTCATGTCTTACAATCATTTTTGTCCGTATGATCTGTGCATCGATCCATGCACGCGCAGGACCGTTCTCCTCATCGACTTTGAGTCCGTGAAGAAGATGACCGCGGAAGGGAGGCCCTTCTTTGAGAACTTTCTCAACTGCTCCAAGGTCTGTTGAATCACAGCACCAGTCGGAATCTCAATCGCTTTCTTTTCCTGTTTTGTTCTGTTCTCAGTTGCTTCGTCGAATCCTTTATGTTGATTACTCCTTCGTAACGTATGCGGCTGTCTCACTGGTGCGTGATGTGGTTTTATTTCCTCGAGCTCAAATAAGAATGCCCCAGTCTCATTGTGCCAATTGAATTGGATGACTTCCATTCAGTGTGCGTCCAGCTGCCTCTCGTCACTTTCCTTCACTCGCTGCAACGTCACTCACCCGTCTGATGAATGCAGGCACCGGAAGACGAACTCTCTGCTCTTCTTCGAGCAAAGGTTGGGTTCCCCTCACAAACGCCTGAGGGCAATCCAGGGCCATCCGCAGCTCACTTTTCACAGGCCTCCACAACAAAGTCTCTTGCTCCTTCCGCAGCTGCCCCCGCATCTTCAAAGAGCTCTATTGAACCCGTTGCTGGCAGCACTGAGGGGCGGGGGGATGCCCTAGAACGAGAGGAGGGGAAGGTGACAGAGGGAAAATCTGAAGGGAAGGACTTTGAGAGTGACTCCGGCTCGAGTGACGGTTTCTCTTTCCTTTCCATGATGGATTCGGAGTCTGGGGAGGATGATTTGGACATGGAGGAAGAAAACGATCATCGGGTGGGGGGAGGGTCGGTCGAGGAAGAGGGCGACTGTGATGCCGACGGTAGAGCAGACTCTCAGAGACAGGGGGGAGACGGGTGGGTCGCCGTGTCCGGTAGGAAACGCCGGAAGGGGAAAGGGCGCAATGGGCAGGGAGACGGAGGGGGAAATCGTCCCTCGGAGCGTCAGGGGGGGAGGTCGGAATTGCTCCAAAGGCTGGGTCTGGGGGGAGGTCCGACAGGGGGGGGTGAAGAAAAGTCTAGCGCTGCTCATAAGAGTAGAGGGGGGGGGAGGGGGGATCGGGGGCAAGAAAAAGAGAAAGAGCGGTTCCTGTCACGCTGGTTGGAGGGGGAAGTGCAAGCCGTGTATGCACAACCAGAGAAACAATTTGGCTTTATTCGTCCCACAGTTGACATCCATTCATCCTCTGTAGGTGCGTTTAACAGTGCCAAAGAGAGAAGAGGCCCTGGAGCGGAGGGGCAGGATGTCCATTTCCATTTTTCCTCTGTGATTGGAAATGGAGGTCTCGATCTTGCAAAGGGTGACTTTGTGGTCTTCAAAATTGACCCGAATAGAAAGCCAAAGGGCGGGGGAAAGCACAGGAGCGAGAGTGCAGTCGCTGTGCGTGTGCGCCAATTCTCCTGTGACCCTCGAGACAGAGGGAGACTGGAGGAGGTCCGTAGAGTTTTGCGTCAACTAGCAAGTGGGAACAGTTCCTCGAGCCCTGGGGAGAGTGTCTCTGGTGATTGGCGTTCTCACACCTCTGTTTCGACTGAGGGCATGGGAAGGAGAGGGGGTGTGTCCTCCAACAGGGAGACTCCCATTAGGGCGGCAGCAGAGTCGGAAGCACTCTGGATTTTGGTGTTTGATTTTCTCTCTCAAGTGCGCATACAGAAAGAGAGAAGATACGGACAACAAAGCAAGGCCATCAGTGTACATCAGACAGAATCAGACAGGGTGTCAGAGGAGTTGTTTGATGAGGTCCTGTGGGTGTTTGGAGCTCTGGTGCAGAGTGATGAGGAAAAGCTTCGATTAGCTGGTGGAGAGACGTTCGAAGGGGGGGTTGGGTTGTCTGCTTGTCAGACGGCAGTGGAGGAAACTGCTTTTCTTCGTGTAATTGAGAGAGAGGCGTTGATGCGAGAATCCCCTGTGCAAGTGTTGCTTCAGAAGAGGATCAAAAAAGAGATCTCGAAGGAACGGGAGGGGTGTCTTGCCACTCGTCTCCTTCTCTCTCTAGCAACTACGGCACCTCACAGGGCTGTGGGGCTCCTCCCGATCGTCAAGGGGGGAGTAGAGGGGCGGGGGGGAGGTGGTCTACGCGACTCGGCTATCGAATCTGCGTCTGCCTCCTTTCGGGGCAGGCTCCTTTTAACGAGACTTCTTGAGGTCTTTGCGCTCTCGGCTGCTTCGGTGAGTCGGGAAGGGAAAAAGAATTTTTTTTTTGTCGTAGCTGATCGACTGAACCGATCATGCCACTGGAGTTTGCAATGGCCTGCGCTCCAGCACTTCTGTCCATTGGGGTGCTCTGTTTCTGTTCAAATACAAAATCTCTGGGTGCGTTTGTGCCGTAAATTCTGGTCTTTTTTCTCTCTCTCTATTCTCTTGAGAAATGTCTCCTCTTGCTCCTTTGTTCTTTCTATCCTTCGGCGTGCAGAAGGGGTTTCTCGACTATCGGACTCTTCCCCGAGTACCCTCAGCAGTGGAGGTCGCAGGCGCAAGTGCCCTGAAATCTTATCTTACAGACTTTCGGAGACAGAGGGGGAGAGGGCAGAACAGGGAGCTCGACAGTCTGCACCTTCCTGGGCTGTCTTCAAGTGGACCCGGCGGGTCTGGAGAGTCGTTGCTGACAGAGACGGGCGGGCTGCCCCAACTGAGGGTCAAGGAGAAATACGAATCTGCACACGAATTTCTTGACGCAATGGTCAGTCAGTTTGCATGCATGCAGCCAAGATTGATGGATTGATTCAATTAGTGCATGTGGAAGGGGGGGGAAAGGGGATACATGCCGAAAGAATCAAAGACCCTTTGAATTTTGCAATGCTCCCTGATTCTCTGAATTCAATCAAAGATTTCTGGTCGTTTGACTGAGCAGAGCTGCGTAGTTTTGGTTGTCGCTTGGATCACCTGAATTCTGCAACTGGCGATCATTTTGTTTTTGCTCTTCTTCGTTTTCATCCAAGCCTGCCTCCCTCTTCTGCTGGCCTCTTTCCCCTTTTTCTTTGCTTCAGGTGAGGCTTCTCCGTTTTGAGTGCTTTGCCGCCTTGTTCAAAGGTATTTCTGACCTCCGCAACGGCACCCTGGATCTGAGAGACATGGCTGTGCATGACGCCCGTCTCGTCGCTCTCCGATTTGAGTCAGCAGGGGAGGGGGGAACAGCGTTGATGCCCCGCAGCCAGGCGAGGTGGAACTCCGCCCCTGCTCTCCAACTGGTCCTCAAAGTCGACCCGAGGAGGCCCGTCAGGGACTGGAAACGGTCGCGTAACCTGATGTTCGGAAACCTGATTGCGATTGCGCGTGTCTTCCGGGGCTCGGGGGGGATCCGAGTTTGAGGATCCCGTGTGGGCCACTGTGGCTGTGAGGTCTGTTGAGGTGATGAAGAAAGAAAGGCTGGTGGCTGTGGAGCTGGTTGAGGCGTCAGATCTCTTGAAAACAGTGCGCAGACTGTCGGGAGGTCATCTGGTGGTTGTCGAGTCCCCCACCTACTACAGAGCTCATGCTCCGGTGTTGACAACTCTGCAGGGTGTGAGCCCTGAGGCGCTCCCATTTGCCTCGGAGTTTCTGCAGGGGAGGCTACAGGAGGACATGTCCCTCCCCTTCCATGACTTGACTGTGGACTCCTCCGTTCTCGTGGGTGACTCTGTAGAACGGAGGGATTTGCGGGGGATAAGTGAGCTTCTGTCGGGAGTGCACGGGTCCCGTTTGTCGTCAGGATTGAGCGGGGTGCAGGAGGAGGGAAAGGGGGGAAGTTTGCGTCTCTCTGAACTCAGAACGGCAGAAAGATGGGAACAGGTGTGTGAGAGAATTCGGACACAAAGGGCGGAACAGTCCAAACGTGCTGTGCCCTCTTCCGAAAGTCTCGAAAAGCTCAGCGAAGAGCAGCTGGCCGCACTCAGACACCTTCTCACACACCGGGTGGCGGTGGTGCAGGGTGCGCCTGGGACTGGAAAGACTTCCCTAGCGGTCAGGTATCTTCAGTTGATGCTCTCTGAGTCCCAAAAGCTTCGGGTGCTTGTGGTTACGTACAAAAACTTTGCGCTTGACGAGCTTTTGTGGAAGCTCATGAAGCGTGTGCCATCTCTGGAGACACGCATAGCTCGGATAGGAGCACGATCCCAAGAACACCCAGAACTAAACGAACGAAACCTGCATGGGAAAGCCGGGTTGAGAAAGGAAGTCAACGCGCGAGACCTGCGCGAAGAGCGCCGTCTTCTTTTGCAAGAGGGAGAGACTGCAGTGTCGGAACTCCGAAACGCCTTCCACCAATTGAGAGACTCAGAGAGGATCCGCAAACAAGTGTGGATCTCCTCAGCCTCTTTGACCGATCTGTGCAGCCTCCTCATAGGCTTCGCTCGCACCGCAAATCTGCGTGGACCGAAGCGGCAGGCAGTAGAGAGAACGGCAGTTTCGTTTCTTTCGGACTTGGAATCGGAGAGACAGGCCCTCCTCGAGTCCGTCTCTGTCTCTGCTCCTGGTGGGGTTGCGGAGGAGGAGGCAGATCGTGTGTACAGCATTGCCTCCTCTCTGGGGGCTTTCTTGCTGCATTTGGTGAGTGAGAATGATCGCCCTGCTGTGAAGGCCACAGAGTGCGTGTGCGATGCTCTGGACGCCTGGACACCCCCCGAGTCGCTCTTCCGTCAGATGGACCAGCAGGCCGAGGGGGCCTCCTCCTCTCAGCAGAAATTCAGTCAGAAGAGTGCTGTTGGAGACAGGAGGCCTTCTCCCTCTGAAGCAACAAGGGGCGAGGGGGACGGGGGACTGGGCGTCCTGTCCTCGCTTGAGACTCGTGCAGAAGAGAGAAGGAGAAAAGAGCTCTCAAACTCACAAGCCGCAGCGGCGAGTCAGTGCAAGGGGGTAAAGGCAGAGGAGGCAGGAGAGGGAGAGGAGGCAGACGAAGTGGGGGACGATTACGAAGAGGCAGAGCAGGATCGTATTGCCGCATTGGGAGTTGGAATGTCTATGGGGGGTCGAGGCAGGGGAGCAGACTCGAAAGAGGAGATAGAGAATTTCCATAAGAGTCTTTTTACCTCTCCACGCGTCTCCTGCAGACGCCTCGGATAGTCTCCAGGGCCGTCCCTCCCCCCCTTTCCCCTCCCACCTCGCATCCAAACTCGGGGAGGTGCACGCAGAAGAAATTCGGCATCAGGTAGAGGAAGGGGATGGAGGTGTGTGCGGTCTCTCCGCCGAGTTGCGCGTCGTGTGGCTGACATCTCTGGGGAAGCAGGTCAGAGACGCGGCTGAGAGATTACACGACGCTGCAGTGGAGAGGGTCGAGAGATGCACGCAGAAGCTGGGGAGGATCGAGAGGCGACTGGAGCTCCAGGTCCTCACAGAGAACACGCAGGTGAGAACAAAGAACCGGACAGCGGACAGTAGAACCTGCATGATGGAGAGAGACTCGATTCCTCAATTGACGATGCAGACTGGATAGATATCTGCATCATCGTTTTGTTGTCCCCTCGGGAGAATCCGTTTCTTGATAATGAAGTGCCTGCACCTCATCGAAAACACAGAGCGGTGTGGACGATTCGTCCCGTAGACTAATTGCTATGCATGAATTTTAGTGATTGTACACCTGCATGTGCGTATATGAGATTATGCATGCAAGTTCTGGGTGTGACCAGCACAGGGGCGTGTCTTCATCAGGACCTGATAGAGCAGTGGGGTCCGGACATCGTTCTCTTCGAGGAGGCCGGGGAGGTCCTCGTGCCGCAGGTGCGTGAGAGTGAACGCGAAATCGATCATCGTCATTTGTCTGTGGATTGTGTGGACGAATCAGTGAGAAAATCACATTTTAGCGAGAGCAGCTGGTGAGGTCCTCCAGATCATGCAGCCGAAAACATATTTTCATTGATTGGTTGTGTTCTTGGAAGGCACATTCGTCGGTTCGACAGTACTTTTCTTCCTCGAATCTTTGCCAGTCAAGGGAGATGTGACACTCCTCCGACAAACGTGGTCATTCATCTCCTGTTGCTGCTTGAGCTCTACACACATGCACAGATGCCCTTATCCAGTCAGCTTATTGATACAGGGCGAGTGCCTTGACGAACTGCCCTGTCCGTTCGCGTTTTGAATGCAGGTCCTCGCCTGCTGTGTGGCCCCCAGGACTCAGCAGCTTGTGCTCATCGGAGACCATCAGCAGTTGCCTCCAAAGGTCGAGACGTTCGTCCTTGCAGAGAAACACAATTTTGCGGTGAGGAAAATGATTTCACTTATCATTTTTCCTTTCATGAAGTGTCTCTTCTCTTATTTCTCGTTTCACGACCTCTCTCCCTACTTCCTCCCTTCCTTCCTCCCTTCCTTCCTTTCTTCCTTCGTTTTTCCCTAGCTTTCTTGCGCCCTCTTCTTAGACGGCCCGATCGTTGGACCCTGTGCCGTCCGTCCACATGCAATGCGAACGTAAAGCGCCTTGTAAGGCAGATGCGCCTCTTGGGTGGTACTTCCTATGTAAATGTTCTCGATTCTGCTTGTCTGTCTCTTCTCTGCCTCCCTGCCTGCAGACAAGCCCCATGAAGCGTCTGATCGAGTGCGGCCTTCCTTTTGTGACTCTGATGACACAGAGCCGCATGCACCCTGAGATCTCCACGCATCTCCGAGGCCACAGTGGGTACCCGAACCTGAAGGACAGCACCTCTGTCGTGTCCGACTCGGCCCTGAAGCCTGTGCCGTGCCTCAGCCAGAGAATATTTTGGTGGGACTGCAATGCCCCGGAAGACGAAGGCCGCAGTCCGCAGAACGAGGGCCAGGCCGCTCTGGTCGTGGCAGCCGCCCGTTTTCTCCTTGACTTTTCGGGTCTCAGTGCCAGCCAGCTGACAGTCCTGGCGCCCTACACAGGTCAGGTGTTCCTTCTCAAAAGGAGATTTGCTGAAGTACCGAAGTTGAGGGAGTGGCAGTGCAACCACTGGACAGATTTCAGGGGAATGAGAACGAGATCATCATCGTTAGTCTCACTCGATCAAATCGCCGTAGAAAAAAGGGATTTTTGGATTCCGACAGGGAAGGGAGGGCCAGGAGAATTGTCCTGCAGTCAAGAGCGAGACGCCTCGTCATACTAGTCGGAGATGCCTCTTGTTTCAGATTTGCACAGCTTCCCCGTGTCCGTAAGGGAGGCGCGGAAGTTGACCAGTCCCGTCCCTCCCGCACATGGGCCCCTCTGCTCGCATCCCTTGAGAGTGCTTCCCCCCCCGCTGTGGGAAAAGGACTCCCGATACACTGTCCCCGGCATCCCACACAAACCAGGCTGCAGGTCGTGAGTGCCTCTGAGTTTCCGTCTGACACGAACCCCCTGTGCAGGCTGCGTTGCGGGGCCCCGATGGGATGTCGGATTGAAGGTCACCAATGCACCCGTCTCTGTCATGAAGACAGGGTCGACGTCCATGGGGCAGAGCAATGCAAAGCGATCGTGCAACTGGTTTGCACCACCTCGAGAGGTCCGGGATTGGGCCCGTGTGGGGCTCTTTTGAAGCGAAAATGCTGTGAGAGCGATCGGTCTGCCATGGCACGCTGTACTGCAGTTGTCCAATTCCCCTGTCAGACTCTCCGTGAGGGGTGTCCCTGCGTTCTTTCAAGGGAGTGCAGACAGGACCCTAAATCAATCCCCTGTAGGCGGCAGGTGAACTTTCGGTGCAAAAACTGTCTGGGGCCTCTCGTGAGGGAGTGCTCGCAGAGAGAGACGCAGATACAGTGCGAGAGGAAGGTGGGTGAAGTGCCTGTGCGGGGGTGACTCTACGATGCGGGGATGTACACATGCACGTGGGGGCGCCCTAGCTTGCGGATCCGGGTGTGCATGTTGGTGCATTCTTCTGCAGTTTGATTTCGAGCGTGAAGCGCCTTTCGGCGCAAAGCTTGTGTCTCTGCATCAACCGCAAGGCCTCCTTACTTGTCCTCTGACTGCCTTCATCTGACTCTTAATAGAGTTCGCAGCTCCGCATTCGACATCACTCATCCCACTGTATTCTTGCCTTGATTGGATGTGCGTGCAGATATCTTTCCCCTGCCCGAACAGCGCGCAGGGGTGCAGAGAGAAGCTGGTACGGAAATGCCACGAGGACCCGAGCAACGTGCGGTGTCCGAGAGTTGTGCAGTTCCCCTGCAAGGACTGCAAGCAACCTCTCTCTCGGAGGTGGGTTTGGAATCTATCTGTGGGCCTGCGCAGTAGTCAGATGGTGCGGTTAAGACGGCGTAGAGCAGACAGCTTCGCTCAAATCCAAATCCAGCTGCTCTTTGGATTGCCCGATAAGAGGCGGAACTTCTCTTACCATCATTGCTGCCATGGGTATCTCTCACAGCAGGAAATGGTCCCTCCCTAATTTTCGTCTTCGTCTATCCTTTTCATTGGCTTCTAGATCCGCATCGTTCGTCAGGTTTGTCACTGCTGTCCCGGAGCTTCTTCTGCCTTCTTGGGTTTGAGCCTGGGTGTTTGGTCGTGACTCTCGTATTCCTCTCCAATTCCTCCGATTTTGTGTATGCATGTAGCCTCACCATTAACCCGATTTTGTGTATGTAACCTCAACATTGGCCGATGTGTGACCGAGTCGGACGGACCCCTTTCAGGTGCCAGGTCCTGGAGAGCTCTGTGAAGTGCGAGAGGATCGTTGATGTTGCCTGTCAGAAGGCGGGGCATCCTCTCAGACGGAAGTGCTGTGAGCCTACGAAGCTGCCGAGGTGTCAGGCGGGCTGCACGAGGAAGTTGGACTGCGGCCACCTGTGTGTGGGGGGAGAGTGTTGGGAGGAGTGTCTGTCCTCTCGAGACTGCAGAGAGTGCAGAAGGATCCGGAGAGAAGAGGAGCAGCAGAGGAAAAGACTCGAAAATGAAGTCAGCTTGGCGAGTGAAGGAGTGAGTGAGTGAGTGAGTGAGTGAGTGGGTGAGTGAGTGAGTGAGTGAGTGAGTGAGTGGGTGAGTGAGTGAGTGAGTGAGTGAGTGAGTGGGTGAGTGAGTGGATACCTTCGCCGGCGTCATTCTTGACGGAATTGGTGCATTGTTTTTTTGCGTTCTGTAGGTGTGCATCAAGAAAGGTTCTTAGCATCTGCAGACGAAACCTCGATTTTAATGTATTGGTCCAAAACAATTTGGTTTGCTTTCTTCATGATGCAGGCACGGCAGGCCGAGAGGGCGGCTGTGGAGTCGCAGCTGCAGCTCCTCAAGAGAGAAGGACGTCAGAAGGTCGAGGCTGTGGTGAAGGGGTCCGACGGTTGGGACGTTCTTTGCAGCAGGATGAAACGTCTGTGTGTCGGGATGGAGTCTGAAGTCGTGGTGGAGTCTGTCCAGAGGGTCGTCAACGATTTTAGACACTCACAGTGGATGCAGGTCTGTCTTTGTTTCTGTATGCCTGCTTTACAACTAGCTTCACACTCTACAGCTGCTTGTGTTCATGTCGTCTTCTCTAACATCTGTTCGTACGTCCGTCACAGAAGAAAAAACAAAACAGAATTCCCACCTAGTTCGTTGGCTCGTGTGGTCTGCTTCCTTGCTCTCTTTTTGATCGCCTGGCCGGTTGGTGCACTCTTGCATATGACTGTCCACTGCCCGCCTTTCTTGTCTGCATTGACTGTTCTCTTCTCTTCTCTCCTTTTTTCTTTTCTCTTCTTTTCTTTTCTCTTTTGTTTTTTTCTCTTCCAGAAACCAAAGTTTGCATGCTTCATGTGCCCGTTGATCAACTCTCCATCGATCAATCAATCGATCTCTGCAGTACCGACTGGCGATGAAGCAGCCCCTCTCTCCGAGTCAGGACCTGCTTCGGCTGCACACCGGTGGGGGAGAGGGGCTTGCAGAGAGCCTGGCAAAGAAAAGACCCGAGCGGCACCCTGTTGAGCTCTCAGCCCAACTTGATACAGACAGACTGGTCCTGGCCTCTGCGCCTTCTCATGCGGGAAGAGAGGTGAGTGCCTCGGTGGTGATCTTCGAGTCTCTCCTGGGTCACCCTCGCGTTCTCAAGAGGAAAAGGAGTGAAGCCGAAACATGCGAACTGTTTCGTCGTTACCAAGGCGACCTGCACAGCGTGCATGTGCCTGCGGGAGGAGACAGGCGCCACGATTCCTTTTGGCTGGCTTCCCACTTCCTGTGCATGCCGGTAGCAGTGTTTCACATCAAAATTAAACGGTCTCAGAAAGCAGTCGTGCCGTCAGTCTCCCAGCCACCGCATTGGCTCCACAGCCTCGACAGCCGACACCTGCTTCTTGTTCCTGTTCAGGATAGGAACGAAATGAAGGGGCTCTAAATGGCGTTGGAGGTCCAGAACCGGGGTTGGTTGGGCTCTGGGAGGGACCAGACGGAGGCGGGGAGGTACAATAACTTGAGGGCTGCACGCGCGTGGCGTGTGCAGTCTCCGGTCCTGTGGCTGAAGTTTGCAGCGAAGCGAGAGGAGGTCCGGGTTTTTGCGAAACGCTTTCCTCGGGGGTGCGGGGAAAGACCATCACTCTGGGAGAAGCCCCAGAAGGCCGGCACACTTCTGCCTGTAGGAAAGGACCTAGACCCTCGAGTAAACGAGGCTCTCCTCTTCCATGGGACCTCCCCCCAACTAGTCCTCTCCATTCT
The DNA here is from genome assembly GCA_018398765.1 of Chromera velia. Lineage (NCBI taxonomy): Eukaryota > Chromeraceae > Chromera > Chromera velia. The sequence continues at coordinate 111,698 of JAHBMJ010002738.1, forward strand.
TGAAACAGGGTTCAATGAACGATTTGCGGGAAACTCAGCTGGGACCGCCTTCGGGTGTGGGGTGTACCTTGCAGATGACGCGGGGAAGAGTGACCAGTACGTCTCGTGTGATCGCAAGTTGGACCCTAGTTCCGAAGTGCACCAGGCATTCTACAGAGGAAAACAGACCCCCAACGGGGAGAAAGTCGAACACCCTGAAAACGTGTTCTATCTCTTCCTTTGCAGGGCAGTGCTCGGCTTTGTGGTTCCGTACACCTCTTCACCTTCAGTGTTCCAGTCCGCAGAGAGAAAAGAGCTCATTCCCATTCCAGGCACGTCCCCGCGCGTTCACCACCACTCGCTTGTCGTGCACCCAGGGTCAACAGTTCAAAGGTATCGGGAGATCGTAATCACGCATGGAGAGAGGGTCTACCCGGAGTATTTGATTGCCTTCAAAAGGGATCGCATTTAATCTATATCGCGTTTAACGAAAACACACATGAAACAAATGATGGTTATGTGTGTGTGTGTGTGTGTGTGTGTGTGTGTGTGTGTCGGTGTGTGTGTCGGTGTGTGTGTCGGTGTGTGTGTGTGTGTGTGTGTGTGTGTGTGTGCGTGTGTAGGTGTGTAGGTGTGTAGGTGTGTGTGTGTGTGTGTGCGTGTGTTTTTGTTTCAATTACATGTTTCTTTTTTGTCAAATGTGTATGTAAAGCTAATTGACATTCAAATTTGAAGTATTTGAGTTTCAGAATATTTATGCATAAATTTAATTACAATTTTATACATGCACTTCTGGGTATACACTTAGTTTTTGATATAGAAAAAAAAAAACCAAATTATTGTAAATTAGGAATTTGGATGAATTAGGATAAATTTAAGATGTTGTAAATTTCGAATTATACCAAATTGCATGCATACCAGTAGGCCCAGGGTATATTCCAATTGATTAATTCTCCCACTGGTGGCAATTACTCCTTAGTAGAATTGCTTCCAATTAAATGCAATAAGATGGGGCTCTGGTCGGTCAGCAAAAGCCTTATAAAGGTTATTTTAATAAGGGTGGGTATAAAAGTGATTGACGATGCAGTGTATCGACTGTTTGTGTCCAGGTCTGCGTGCGTGCCAACAGAGCAGCTTCGATCCAAACTTTAGCTACTGACAGAGAGAGTGAAGGAGAGAACAGGAATCGGTGAAAGGGTCTGTAGAGCACAATGGACTGCTGCAGCTGGAAAAAAAGTTATTCGGGAGGAGAAGACATATGTTAGAGAACTGGTTTCATTTATTTTAGACCGGAAGCCAAAAAAAGCAAGTCTAGGCCGTGCAATAGATAATAATAATAAAAAAAACTAAGAAAAAAAACTTTTTAATTTTTTTTTTTCATTTATTTATTACACCCTAAACTAGATAAACAACTGTTGTTCAAGTGTTGTATGGGTGTTACAGGGAGTGTTGCATGAAAAATAAGTGTTGTTTAGTGGATAAATAAAGAAAAAAATAAAAAACTAGCAAAACTTTTTTTTTTTTAAGCTACTAAGTACAGGGCCTAAAGGTAAGTGCATTAATCGAAACTTGTTTAAAATTGAAATGGGTGTACGCACATCTTGTGTAGTTGTTCAGCCTTTAAATAAGCTTTAGCCTAGGCTTTGGAGGGTCGTGGTCGTTCATGTTCATAAGGAAGCAGGCTAAGCTACGGCGGCTTGCTCTTTTTGTTTACAACTGCATGTATGCATGGGTTGTCATTTGTCTCTTGTTTCGGAGACTGTAGGCTAAACCGCAATTAAGTAGGTAAGTAAAAGGTTAACTTTAATTATATAATCAGTTCAATTCCATTTAGTAATAATATCTCTGAAACAGTTTGTCTACCTCTGAAATCAAAATTCATTTACTTATATAAATATATCAACTACTATATCAACTCCAAACTATAACAGTGCTGATATGTCTAAGGTCTATATAAGAGTTATAAGCACCGTTAGTTTGAACGTCTAACTCTTTATGTTTCATGAGATATAACAAGAATTAAATTAAATCGACCTCTAAACTTCGATGAAAATTAGTAATTTAGCTTTCTAAATTACTTTAGTTTACTATTTTAAATTATTTTAAACTACTTCTGGTAGAACGGCGACAGTGCTCTACCTACTAGTAGTAGGGTACCAATTAAATCACTATCACGTTCGTATTATGATATATAAATAGATCAATGCGCTAGGTTAACAAACCAACATTGCATGTCATACCCCGTGGTTGGCCAGAGCCTAAGTGGTGGCTCACCGGCTTTAACCGCCTTAATTCAATTCATTCATTCATTCACTATCACTTTAAATTAATTGCTTTATCAATCAAATTACTTTAAATTACTAAGCTAAATTACTTCAAACTACTGAGTTACTACTCATCTAAATTACTCAAATTTGCGGGGTATAACGTTTTATTATCATACTTTAGCTAGTACGTACTAAAAAAAACATAAACAAACCTATAGGGATTCAAACAAAATATAATCTCGCTAGTATAATCTTGGTGGATAGAAAGAGGATTGGCTATCAAATGATCGATCATGCATGATAGACGAACAGTTTAGTACTACTTAGAAAAAGAGCTAAAAAAAGAAGGGGATCGAGCCTCTGCTTTGTACAATTACTTGCCAATCATATTTAGGGTCGATTGATGATATTGAGTAGTAATAGTCAGTGCTTACATGTCGTATTATCACAGACAGAGAAGATGAGACAATTCCACGCGCAAAAGCCGCGTGCAAAAGTTTTAGTCCAAAATCCGTCTGCACGAATGTGAGATTCCGCACACAAATGTTGCGCGATTCCGCGTACAAAAGTCGAGATGCGTGCGGCATTTCCACGTGCAAATGTTGTTGATGCCATGAACAAAAGTTTGCGGAAAGCGGCCGCTTGCAAATATTTGTTTCAGTCCATCAGCTCCATTCATCCTTTTATGACAGAGTCAACAACTTATGCAGACGGACGGCAACTTTTGCATACCGCGCATCAAAAATAAAAATCCGTATACAAATCTTTGCATGCGGACAACTTTTGCACGCGGAAATCCGCTTGCAGGAATTTGCTGTTCCGCGTGCACGGATTTTGTCGTGGAACAGCAAAAAACTTTTGCACACGGTTTTTGCGTACGGACTTTTGCGCACGGAATTATCTCATCCTCTCTGTCTGTGATAATAATGTATATAATACACGTCCTGTTGTAGCTGCTTCTGCATGGAGGGCCTGGCGCGTAGCCTGGCGCATGCTAGGCGCCAGGCCCTCCACATCAACGGGCCACCCACTTTGCGGGTCAAGCCTCATTCTCAACAATTCACGCGAAAATACTTTCTGACGCGGTCCGCAAAGATGCTGCCGCCCAGTGCCGCTGAGGTGGGCACGAAGGACGAAAGGTCAAATTCGTGGAGGGACGTGCGATTCCCGGGCTCGAACGCCACCCCTCTTGCGATGCGCACGTACATAGAAAGGAGTTTCCACGATAGTCTCATGTCCAGCTCTCCTTCAACCAGAAAGTGAGACTTCCTCAACTCCGCACTCAGCACAGCCCAATCCTCACTCGAGACGTACATCCTGTCCCCCCCAAATAAATCACGCAGACTTTGCACCCTATTCAAGACCTGCCTTTCCCCCTCAATCCCGAGGTGGTCAGGCACAAACTTTGCATCTTCTTTGTTCGGCTTTGACGGTCTGGGAACGGATTCAACGTGTCCATGCACTCGTACCGTCACACAAGCGCAAATAAGTTGAGGGGATCTGAAGTTTTCGCTCTTCGAACGGATCCAAGGTGTCTGCTGCCCGACTCTGTCGACCATCGTTCCCGTTGCCACCGAAACCAAAGTTCGGAAAAGACGCTTTACCGCATGCTTGAACTTCGT
>JAHBMJ010002738.1:120565-174751 GCA_018398765.1 Chromera velia
CAGGGGGTATGTGAGAAGTTCGGCCCCAGCGGACCGAAGTCTCAGTGTTCCGCCGCCTCATAATGTCAAGCGACCAGGAACTATCGCGAGTGCGCGCACTACGAGCGTCATACAGATAAATGCGTGCAAGCACGTACGATCGAATTGATTAATGCATCACTATGGGAAAAACAGATAAGCCAAAAATAAGTTCAGAGTATGAGAGTAGGTCCGAAGTGACCAGATCATACCCGACCATATGTGGCATGTGCACGATGATTGTGACCCTGTAAAGAGTGAGTGACTGCATTGGATAGACTCTTGAAAGACGTTTCTATATGTTGCGTAGCATCATGTTTCTGTGTCTACACCTTCTAGCTTCAATCTACCAGAATAGACCAAATCTTTCCAGTTTATAGGGAGGGGGGATGAGGGGAGGAGGGTCTCTGCCTGCCAGTCAAGCAAAGACAACCGTTCTTCTACGTTTTTTTACACTATCAAAACACATTTTTAAGTTTAAAAAACTGGGTTAAACAGTGGATTTTCAATAAAAAAATTTGGAGGGGCCAGAGTTGCGTGCCACTGTGGTGGAAGGCGGTGGAAGGTAGCCAGGGGAGGGGTCTTGCGTATAAGTCATACTCAAATAAATTTTTACATAGCCACTATGCGTAGACATGCAGTTAACCAACGGGCTATAAATGCGGCTTCCAGAGACTAGGCCGTGCACTAGATTTAAAAAAAAAAAAAACTAAGAAAACTTTTTTTTTTATCTATTCTTTTTTTATTTATAACCTCCCTGAACCTAAGTGCCACTTGAAAAAATATAATCAAGATCATCTCTATCTGCGGCATCTTTTTTCAAGAGACCATCCACGCCTGCGGCGTAGACGGTCAAGAAACCGTCCAAATATGCGGCTTTGGCTTTCAAAACACCATAAATGATCCGCGCCTGCGGCGCGGACTTTCAAGCTTATCCAAAAATGTGGCCTGCACTTTCAAGTGGTAGTTAGGTTCAGGGAGGTATTATTTATCACCCCCTTAACTAGATAAACAACTGTTGTTTAGGTGTTGTATAAGTGTTGCAGGGAGTGTTACATGAAAAACAACTATTGTTTACAGTGGATAAATAAATAAAAAAACAAAAAACTAGCAAAACTTATTTTTTTCTTTCTTTTCTTATTTAGCTATAGTGCAGGGCCTAGTCCAGAGAATTAAAGCGCTGAAATCACGGTGAAGTGCAAGAAACGCTAGATCAAACTTCTCTGACCGATTTATGTTTGCAGAATTAATTTGGTTCAAAATTAGTTCATGAAAGCTTTTTGTAAAAAAAGAAAAATCTAGAAAAAAGTCAGGAATCATTATGTAAAGATGCCTGTTCTAAATTATTTTTTTTTTTTTGAGGTAAAGTTTAAATTTCCCTAAATTACTGCGCTAAATTCCCTTAAATTCCTACGTCTTTGCAGGATGTTGCAAGGTGTTGCGGGTAGCTAGGACACTGAGGACAGACGAGGCCGTGCGGTTGATTGACGTATCGACAATCAAATCGACCAGATCTCATTTCTTTAGTTTGTGCTGTGCATGCGTGCGTGCATGCGAGTGTACGTCGATCGGCGTTGATGGATGTGTGCAAGTGCGGATGTGCATTTGATCCGTCTGCCTTATTAAAGACAGAAAAGAGAGACCACCACAGGGGCAAAGAGAAGGAACGACCGCTTCACTTATGCTCTGCACAAAAGAAAGAAAATCAATCAGATACGATCGATCGACTCTGCAATCAACCGCATGGAAGTCGGACTCAAAAGATCAACGTGCTCGATCTCTTCTCTTTCTCTTTGGATCGCATCCTCCCCCCGCTTCCTGTGCGATCGTACGTGCGTGCGTGCATGCGAGTGTGCATCGATCGGCGTTGATGGATGTGTGCAAGTGCGGATGTGATCGGATGTGCATTTGATCCGTCTGCCTAATTAAAGAGAGAAAAGAGAGACCAACACAGGTTCAAAGACGCTTCACTCAACCGAGTCGGTCAAAGGCCGATCGAAGGGCCTTCGAGGAAGCGGTGAGATTTGCTTTCTGTACATTGAATACGCCCTTGAGTTCAGTCAACTGCTGGGCACACAGAGACAAAGTCGTAGAGAGAGCCTTGATCTTCTCAAAGCCGTTGGCAGGGCCCTGCTTGCAGGTGTCGATGTCATCACACGCCTTTTCGATCGATCAGCTCCTTCGAGGCTTTACGATCTGCGTGGGTGATGCCCTTGTCGACGTTGGGGATCAGTGCAGCAGCGGCCTTCGGCGCAGGGGCCTGTGCCTTCGGAGAAGCCTTGGGGGCGACTTTCGGGGAAGCCTTGGCCTTCGGGGAGGCTTTCGGCTTTGCGGCGGCTCGACGTTTGAGGGCTGCATCACTTCCTGGGCTGGATGGCAGGGACGGAGACTCAAAGAGCTCAGGCAACCTCATCAGGAGGGCCTTCCCAACACAACAACCTGTGTGGCAATGACAACATAGTCTTCCTTGGGGATCTTCTCGGTCGGCATCTCGACAGCCATGGGATTGGGCGTTGAGAATGTCCGTCCTGTCCTCCACCTTTTTGCTCGCGCCTCGCACTCCAGGCTCAGGAATTGTAGAGAGCAGTCCAAGGTCATTGACGAGCTGCAGAAAAATATAGTATGTGAATGTAGTGAGACTGCTGAACTGGTATCGGGCACACATATCATATGAACAACACATGTAGACGGATGGAGTTTCGAACAGACCTTCATAAGATTCAGCTTGGGGGAAACGCCGATCTTCTTCGCAATGGTGGTGATCTTGAAGAGAAATTGGAGACCAAGAACGGCATCGTCCCCGTTCTTTTCTTTCTCGAGCATCTGATCCACTACGACCTTGAGTTCTCGCTTGTACTTGGTGTATAAAATACATCTTGCAAGCTCGACAGAGTACGATGGAACAGCGCACTTATATATATAAATTTGCGAGCACATCCGGAACCAAAAATACCAGCCAACACATGCGCCTGGAGCTTGGTTCTGAGCGTGTCCTGGAAAATCAGATCGAAGATTTCTCTAAACTTTTTCATCTGTTCAGCCGCCACGGTTGCTTCAATCGTATATATATACTTCAATTCTGCTCTGTCTGTTCAATGTCTGTTCAAAAATCTTTGTGCCGATTCTCTCCCGATTTCTCATCCGAATCAATTCTTCTGAGAAGTTTACTGAGATTCGCACAACATTGGCGGTGTACTATATATGAAAGAAACGTCACTGTCGATCTATAGAGCTGTTGGGACTTGGAATATCGCCCCCCTTGTTGTGATTTGTTGTGTTGTTGGAATGTGTTGCATGGAACATCACCCCCGTTGTCCATGCATCGTTGTCCCAGCTATAGTTGTGCATGGAACCCCTGCATGGCGGCGGCGTCCAGCCCATGCATGCAAATCATGCAGATCGACTATATATACCGGCCGGCCCCGCGCGCATGCGTCGGCGACCCGCGGCCGACCTCAGACTCAACAATGACTCAACAAAAGTGTTACCGGGGTTCGTTTTGCATGCATGAGGAGAATTGAGGAGAGGACTCCGCGATGTCCTCCAATAAACTCTCATGTTCCTTCACCTCGACTGCACTCCTCCACCACTTGCATGCCCCTTGGATCCCTTCACCATGACGACTAAAGAAGAGGAGACAAGAGTCCAAGAGTCGGTCGTTCAATGCTGCGTGTCAGACACTCCTTCAGGGCGAAGGTCAGTCAAAAGGGAAGTTGCTCTTCTGGCGCATCCGCACACCAGACCTGAGACTAAAAGAAGACACAATAGGCTGCATTGATTTGCGCCGCAATGATTGTAGGATGAATATGTGAGTTAACGTGGAGATCTTGAGCATTCGTTAACTTGCTCTTCCGCTGAAGTGATTCCTCTTTCATTCAGCCAGCCAGTCAGCGAGCCAGTCAGTGAGCCAGTCAGCAGTCAGTCGGTCAGTCCGTGAGTCAGTGCGTAAACCGCTCAGTCTGTCATGCAGTTGGTTAGTCAGTTAGCTGGTGATTCAGCCAGTCAGGTTGCCGGTCACGGTGAGTCATGCACCATCAGTTAGTCAGCCAAGCAGTTAGTCAGTCAGTCAGTCTGTCTGTCTGTCTTTCAGTCTGTCTGTCTGTCAGTCAGTCAGTCCGTCCGTCCGTCCGTCCGTCCGTCAGTCAGTCAGTCAGTCAGTCACACTCAGAAAATGAGCCCATCAGTCACTGTGACAGTATTTTGGTATGTCAGTCAGCCAGTCAGACAGTCAGTCGAGCAACCAATAGCCTAGTCACTCAGCCAGTCAACCTTGCATATTTGCAATTTCGGTCTGTCTGAGTCACCTGTGCACAGGGCAGCGGAAGAAAGGAGACTGGCGAATCGTATGCTGGTTGGACTTGACAGGAAAGGTTTTACAGCTGGCACAGGTGGGAAGGTTTGTGAGGCAGAGTATGGACGGCTCTGCATTGTCATCAGGACCTCTCACCGCTCTCTCGGTACATTCGTTCTCTACATGTATTCGAAGGTTTGGTAGGTCAGCTTGGCACCTCAGGGGAGAAAAGAGACTGGCATTGTGTATACTGGACTGGTATTACTGGTGGGAGTTGGCAGGGAAGAGTTTGAAGCTGATACAGGTGAGAGGATGCGTGAGGCAAAGTATGAACGGCTTTACATTCTCAGCAGGACCTCTTACCTTTCTCTAGCTACGTCATTCGTTTTGTATGTATATTTGGGGGTTGATTCAGTCCGAAGCTGTCATATTACCAGTAATCTTAATTGACATCTCAGGAGGGGGTATAACTCTAGGTCTGACTAGGTCTGATCTGTAATGTCTATATATATATATATATATATACATCATCATCATCATCATCATTCGCCATCGCCATCGGCCCATAGTAGGCGTTTAGCGTTCGGCAAGTCACGACATGCAAGGCAGATTGTTAAAGATGGACCTTCACTCGGCAATATTTGGCAAACTAGCTTATTATATATATATATATATATATATATATATACATATAGTTTTCAATTTAGCATCTGATGCTACTAGTAAACTGATACTAGGACTGATAGATTTTCTAGTAAATTCGAGACTAGCAAATCAGAGTAAACCTAACCGCATTCCTATATTCTTAAAAAATGTTTTACTACTACTACTAGTCGCTAGTAGATTTTTAATTACATGTTTTTTAAGCTGAAACTTCAACCGTGAAAGAAAGTAGAAAAACTCATGCCTAGACTCGTGCTTAAGTTTGAGCTTTTCAGTGATCAAATGGCAAAGTCAAAAGAGTTTTAAAGCTTAGAGTTTAGAGGTTGGGACCGTTGGGATCAGAGTCATTAGACCTAGGGTCAGACTTTATTATGAAACTGAAATAGATTGAAGTTAAGTGGTTGTAGTTGATCGCACGTTCAATCTAGCATCCACTTTTCTTTCACTTGTATTTTTCTTCAAATTAAATGTTGAGTTACGCGTCACGATAGATGAGCAGAATTTAGACAATTAATCTTGTACAACCACGGTTGCGATTGCCTTTCGCAAATCGCCGAGGGCCTGGCTGATGACTGGAAGAAGGTCGAGGAGTTGTCCTGCATGCATATACGTATGCAGGCATGCACAAACACACGATGTCAGTCTTCAGTTAGAACAAAGAAGGGCACGCATCTTCTTCAATCGATGCGAAGGGTGTTCTGCAGACAACTGCGAAGAGTGTGACTGTAGAAAAAGTTGCATAGTCTTCTCGCAGGGGCCGGAAAGAGGCACTGGACGCTGCAGGACTTCAGCAATCTCTGCACATATTCTATGGGTAGAAAACTGAAATGCCGATCTACATCTGCACCCTGTGTTCCCCTCCGTCTCGCTCCTTCCAGCCCCCTGACTTACACGCACGCACGCACGCACGCACGCACACACACACACACACAGAGAGAGAGAGAGAGAGAAGAGAGAGCGAGGAAGAGGGGGAGGGAGAGAAGAGAGAACGAGGAATCTTGCTGCAGACAGTACGCCACGAAATCAGCGAAACAAGATTTTTTCTCCACTGAAGAGCTCAGTCAACCAATGCAAGAAACACATGTAGCAAAAAATATTACCACACCGCCGAATATTTTGAGACCTGCCTCGGCATGATTCCATTCAATCAATGTTGAAATTCACTGCAGAAGTAGACACTCAGTGCAGAAGTAGACACTCCTTTTTCCTCTTCATTTATTTCGTCTCCCCGTTCCTTCCTCACCTGTGTTCACTTCAGGTGCCGCAATCATGGTCACGACTAGAGGCAGTTGGTTTGCCTGGAGGTAGATCAATCCAGAGAAGAAACTCTGCACACACGCAGTCGAGTCCAATCTATTCGTTCATTCAAATATTGACACACAAGCAGAAAGAAACGAGAGCAGAGAAAGGACGAGTGAAGTAGAGAGTAAACTTATCATTTTCCAGTCACAGACGCATGATGAAACGAGGACTCAGGGACAACGAAGGGCAGGAAAAACAATGGCGCACAACTGAAAGCTCAGGTACAAAGTGGTTGAGAAGTAGAAAGAGAGTGAGAGATTCTATGCTAAGAGGGAAACAGAGAGCAAGAAAGGTGGCAAAACGGAGATTGAAAACGAGAGAGAGAGAGAGAAACAAGGTCAGAAGAGGAGAAAGAAAGAACGCAGAAAAGCAGTGATGCAATGAAGGAGAGAGTAGCGCCACGCTTTTGGAGAAGAGAGGTCACGAGTTATTCTGAGATTGGATTCGCCAAAACGAGGATCGTTTTGAGCATGTAAGTAGAGCCGAATCTTGGAGGATTGTTGAGTGCCTCCTCAGGCTTCAGACTTCACCACTTTTTGCGCAAAGCTTTGGTGAAAAAAGAGTTGTCAGGATGGACTTACAATGATATGTTGAGTGTCTCCCAGCCTTTCGAGCTTTGACGTCTGCAGGGAGGAGTGGAAAAGAAGAAGAGCTTTTCCAGTGAGAAGAGAAGAAGAAAGAAAACAGGACAGAGAGAAGAAACGGCCTACAGAGAGTAGCGCCCAACCAACAAGCCAAGAAGAGACGACAAGGTGACTTGGGAGTAGAGATGGAGAGAGAGAGAGAGAGAGAGAGATGATGATGAGAGAGAGGTAGACCCGAATCCCAAGCAGGCATACAATACACTTCTTTTCCAGTCTTCTTTTCAAGCAGACGCATCCAGAGACAGATAAAAAGAGACAGCTCAGTATCCGATTGATCGATCGATCCGTACAGGCATGTTCGGAAGAATCGGCATTCCCCCCTGTCTTACTCCTTGTTTGCTTCTTTCATTTGGGCCATATCAATCTCTCTCTGATGATCAAAAAGAGAAATTGATAGGGAGGAGGGAGGGACCCTCTCTAGCTCTCTTTCTCTCTCTGTGATCGCTCTGGGCGGGGGGGCCTACCTGTTCAGAGCATATTGAGAAGATTGTAGTGATCATCTGTTCGCTTCTCTCGTCTTGAGAGAATTCATTTGGAGCTGCAGAGAAACCACCATAGTGGGAAAGGAGGCGGAGNACACACACACACACACACAGAGAGAGAGAGAGAGAGAGAGAGAGAGAGAGACAGACACTCTTACACTTTCAGCAAACGGAATTGAAAGAAACCAATAGGAATATGGGAATTTACACATTCAACCTTAAAGCTCAGAAGCTGAAGAGGAGAGATGAACCCAGTTAGCGAAGGTGAGCGACAAATACAAAATGCACCATACAAAACAGTCCAAGGCTGAAAACAGCTTAAAGGTCCAAGGCTGAAACGATGGTGTACTGAACAGGCGGAAACTTCCACCCTCTTCTTTCCTTCCTTTCTGACTCGGTTCAGTCTGCTGACATCTGAGCATGACGACTCCCTCGCGGTCGCTGACGAGAATCGCCTGAAGGTGCTCCACGTTCTCACAAATTTTGTCCAAAAACGTTTGGATATTGCCGCCCACAGTCGCGGCTGGTGCCGGGGCTGGTGCGCTCATTCTGCCCGGTCTGCCTATACCTCTGTCCGCTTCCTTTCTCAGCAGTGGACACTCCGACACCTGCGCAAGTTTCGTTCCTCTTCCTCCCCCTCTTTCGGTATCTTGAGTAGGATTACCAAAGTTTCTAAACGACAGTCATCGTGTGCGGGTGCAAGAGGACAGCTGGGACCCGGACTCGTGAAAAAGGCCAGCCGATTTCTCCCTGATCGAATCTGGATAGCTCGGAAGACCTGAAGAACAAGATGCTCCGAAAATGTCACCGTGGAAGCACGTGAACCGGCGAAGCTGCATACAGCAGATAGAGAGGCATAGCCACGCGGAAAGGTGTCAAGCTGTAGGTCCTAAGGAAAAGTTGAGCAATTAATAGTGATCTTCAGAGACAGTCTCAGCCGTTCTCAGACTTATTTGATCAATCGGAGACGGCGCTGTACGTCTCCGATGCATGTCAGTCTGCATGCAGGCGCGCGCACATTTGTTCAAACCGCGCGAAAAACGCAGTGGCTTTTTTTTGGAGAACAATTAACTTTCATACATGCAATATTAATGATACGTATATATATATATATATATACGTACGGATTTTGAAAATGAAGAATCATATTAATACAAGTTCAAGCTTGCCTCTGCTGCTGAGTACCGGCTTACCAGAAAAAACAGATTGCCTCCTGAACTTTTCAGCTCTGCACGTCTTTCCACTCGCTTCACACGGTCCGAATGATTTTCTGGGCGTCGGACGTCGATGCAGGCATGTACGTCACTTCTTTTTGGTCTGAGGCGACTCTCGTCCTCTGACAAGGATCCACTTTTTGGAGATCAACCGGCGTACTGATTTCGCCCCTCAAAAGAGAATTCACCAGAAGGAACACAAATTTTCAAAAGAAGAACGCCTTTCAAACCAAGCGCTTGAGACACCCATCGTCGACTTTCCAGACTGCAATCAACAACATGGTGCTCTCCAACCCTGTCAGGGGTTTATTCTCATGCCTTCTTGTGCTCCTTCTTCCCTCCCCCGCATTCACACAAACGTACAACCTAGAGATTGTACCAGGTGTCACTGATGCCTACACCTACGACGCCTTCACTCCCACAGTCAACGTTCGCGATTCCTCCACCAGCAACATAGCCACCGGTATTAACCAGGATGTTTATCTCACACTCCAGCAGACCTCTTCTGAACTTTACGGAGAGGTCAAATACGCAACTTCTTCCGGTACAGTGGCGACCTCAATCGCTACGCCGCGTTCTTCCGGAACCTTTGAGGTCATCGCCTTCTGTCCGAACCTGGCCGGACCCGCACCCGCCAACTCCTCCGCAGGTCTCGCAGTCAGTTCCTCTATCACGGCGAGTCGCACCATCTACACAATTGCCGAGACCATTGGAGGGCCCTACGCTCAAGGCCAGTCCTTCACAGTCGCGTTGGAAGCCCAGTCAGGAGGCAGCAAGAACACAGGGGTGACCAACGAGGTGCGCATCGTTGCGGTGGATGGCAGCTCTAACCCTGTCAGCCTCTCAGGGACCACCACAACAAATTTCGTGGCAGGCGACGCCTCTTTCTCTGTGTCCACAACTTTTCTGGGAACGATCTACTTTAGGAGCATTGTCGTGGACTCCACGAGCGGTAATGACCTTATCACTTCCCACTCAACAGCAGTGGTCATCCAGGCAGGGAGCGCAACCAAACTCTCGTCAGTCAAGTTGTTTTTTTTTTGCACTGGTTTTGAGAAGGGGGGAAATGACGCTTCTTCCACAGTTTTTGGTCGCTCCATGGATTGGTAAAGTGTTCAGCCGATCATCCGTCCGTTCCTTCTTATACATTCATTCAACAGTCATAGTTTTGCCGTTGCATTCTTGTGTTTACACATTTTCTTTACTTCGCAAGTCTTTGCTGGCAGTCGCTTTTTCTAAGCGACTCTCATTCCCTATTTGCTCTCAGCGTACGTTTCTAATCTCTGTTCTTTGGGTGTGCGCTCTGCAGCTTCTCGACTCAGCCCTTCGGTGCCTCTGCGGGAAGTGCCCTGACGACGCAGCCGGTCGTGCAGGCTCTGGATTCGTACGGCAACCTCGTCACATCCTTCACGTCAACTGTGACTCTCACCCTGAAATCCCCACACACAGCGGATGCCACTGTGGGTTCGATGAGTGCTTCGAGCGGCGTCGCCTCCTTCTCGGGTGTCACCATTCCCAGCACTAGTCTGGCACTCAGGGGGTACAGGATAGAGGCCAGTGCTACGGGTGTGGCGACTGTGTCGTCCTTTCCGTTTTCCGTCTCGGGAGACGGGGGCCTGACGGCAGACGCGGTGGTGTTCGTCAATTATGGGGGGGAAAATTTTGAGACTGCGCATGAGAGCGCAAACAGTTTGCAACTCGGGCAGACCTTCTCTGTGACGGTGCGGGTTGAGGACAGTGCCAAGGGTCTCCCGGTGGGGGGGGTCCCTGGATTTGATGGTTTGGCCTCGGGGGGGCTGGGTGGCATTGGGCAGGTGTTCAAGTACAGTAGGTGGAGAGGGTCTGACAGCGGGGACCATCAGGAGGAAACAATGTCCGATGCAACGATCACGTGAGTGAGTGCGTGCGTCAAAGGAGGGGATGCAGGGAGGCCTTCTTTCTGTCCGAAGTGCCGAGAGTTTTGTGTTCTCTCTACCTGTGTTTTGAAATGTGTTCTGTCTATTTGTCCGTCAGTCAGTCTGCCTGCCTGCCTGCCTGCCTGCCTGTCTGTCTGTCTGTCTGTCTGTCTGGCTGGCTGGCTGGCTGTCAGAAAGGAAGCGATTCGGAAAAAGTGAAGTGAAGAAAAAGACGATATTGTCTGTCTGTCTGTCTGTCTGTCTGTCTGTCTGTCTGTCTAGAAAAGATATAGTCTGTCTGTCTGAGACGATATAGTCTCTCTCTCTCTCTCTCTCTCTCTCTCTCTGTGTGTGTGTGTGTGTGTGTGTGTGTGAGTGTGTGTGTGTGTGTGTGTGTGTGTGTGTGCGTGTGTGTGCAAGAAAAAAAAGAAAAAAAAAAAAAAAAAAAATGTATATATATATATACATACATATATACATAGAGAGAGAGATCAGGGCGTGAAGCCCGAATGGAAATGCCATTCTCTTCTTCCACGACTGTTCGCTCTTGGTTTCCGTCCTGCGTTCCGTTTCTCTGTTCTCATGTTCACAGCCTGCAAGGAAGAATCTGTAAGGTCCTCTTTTCCTGCCCATCGCTGTGTGTCATTTCTTGCGGTGCGTCTGTATTCTCTCCCGTTGTGCAGCCTGGCTGTGCACTCTAGTGCCACTGCAACACTTGTGGGCACACTGACGAGACGGCCCGACAGATTCGGCATGGCAACCTTCGAGGGTCTCTACCTGAGCGCAGGGTCCGGCAACGTGACATTCGAGGCGACGTGCTCCTCTGGGTGCTCCGGGACGCCCTCTGTGCAGACAGATATTATCAGCGTCAGTCAGTCAGTCAAATGGAGGAGTCAGGTAGCCGTTTCTCACTTTCTTTTTCTTCGTTCTCTCCGTTTCCGTCCTTCCCCCATCCCAATGTCTTGCTGATGGTCAGAGAAAAGAAAAGCCACCAGACCCACTCCTTCTATTCAACGTACGTCTGCAGGTTTCCACCTCAACAGGCAGCGTTCTTGCTTCAGTGCCCTCCTCAGCGTCAGAGGGTTCAGTGTCTGAGTACACGCTTCAACTCGGAAGCGAACCGGCAGACACAGTCACCATAGCACTGTCTCTGACGTCAGGCACAGGAAGCGTCGCCCCCACATCCCTCACCTTCAGCTCTGCCGATTGGATGCTCCCCAAAACTGTGGCTGTTCAATCGACAACCAGTACAGCATCCAACACTGCAGAGACAGTCACATTGCAAGTGACGCACACTGCAACTTCCAACGATCCAAATTACGTCACCGCCGCCATCAGATGGAGCCCCCCATTCCCCGCCACCTCCACAAACGTTTTGGATGTGCCCTTCACAGAAACGCTGGTGCCTACAGTCACCATTTCGCCTAGCTCGGCCACAGTTCTGGAGGGCAGCTCAGTGACTTACGACATTTTTTTCAATCACCAGCCCCATACAGACCCGACAGTAATGAACATTGGAGGGAGTACTGTGAACATTGCACAGTCCTCTTGGACAGATGCAACCACAGCCGTGTATACCCACACGGTAACCACAACGAACGACGGTGTCGACAACGGGAGCCCCCCGACAGTCAACAGCGTGCAGAACAGCGTCACGTCCTACACTGTCACATTCTCACCAAGCGCCTACTTCTACTACGCCACACTAGATGCCACCACCTCGGCTGTCACGGTGACTGCAGGGAGCACCCTCCGCATCGACAACGAGGGCACGATCACCGGCACAGTGTCCATCCAGCTGTCCGCAGTGCCCACCGCCACGGTTACAGTGGCACTCGCCTGTGACAGCGCTGCGGTCGCACAAACAGCCGCGAGTGTGGACCTGACGACTACCACGTGGAACTCGAACCAGAACATCGACCTCACGGGAGTCAGTGCAAGCACACCGACGGGAAACTCGTTCAAGACCACCTGCACACTCTCTGCAACGTCGACAGATGCGAGATACTCAGGAACAGCGGCAGTCTTCACGCCAAGCAACGAAATCGCTATAGTCGTTGGTAGGTTTTCTCTTCCTGTCTTGCTTTTTGGTTCTTTTGGGCTGGAAGGTTTGGAGAATGGGAGTGTCTATGGTTGTACCTTTGCTTTTTCACAGTACAGACGCGTTGTTCTTTTGTCTTCGTGATTTCTTTCCCTTGCTGATGCTTTTTCTCCATGAGTAGCGACAAAACTTTACCAACAAATTGTTTGGATTGGTTCCTTCAAGAGAGCGTGCTGATGTTTGAAATACCAACCGAGCACACCGGTGAGGACCGTGACTTGCCAAGTTCGTTTGCCTTGTTTTTCCAGTCCGTAGTCAGAGGACATACACTGCGATACAAACATCTGCATGCCTCATCGACCTTCTTGTCATGTTTTGCAGTCCGACGACAGTGCACCGTTGGGCTCTACGGGACCTCCTGCACCAACTGTCCTGCTGGGAGTGAGTGCTACGGGGCCATCTCCTCGACCTGTCCCTCAGGGTACTACTCGGCAGCAGGGGACGGGTTCTGTCGGGCCTGTCCCCCTGGGAGTGCGTGCACTACCCCTGCAGCGAGCGTCACGGCCTGCAGTGGGACTGGACAGTATGCGGTTGGATACTCGACCTCCTGTTCCACTCCTGTGGCAGGGAAGCAGTTCACCACCAGCTCCACACACCCCGTGCCCTGTCTCCTCGGCATGTACTGGGACAACACCGCCTTCACCTGCACGCTTTGCCCCGCAGGGTCCAGATGTACAGACCCTACGTCTTCTACCCCTGTGGCGTGCGGAACGGGAGAGTATTCAAAAGGCGGGGCCATTCTGTGCAAGAAGTGCCCTGCAGGATTCTCCTGTGCCACCACGTCTGCTGAACCCGCCCCCTGTGCTCCAGGAACGTATGCAACCGGGGGCGCAACTTCCTGCACCAGCTGCACAGCCGGAAACGAGTGTCCCTATCCAGACAGGGCTGTTCAGATCGCGTGTGCTGCTGGATATTATGCCCTGGCAGGCGCCTCCACCTGCAGACTATGCGATGTCGGTGTTGAATGCGCCGCAACAACCTCTGCAGGGTCCGCCTGCGCGACAGGCACCTACTCCCTTGGGGGTCAGACCTCTTGCACAGCCTGTCCTGCAGGGTTCTACTGCCCCGCAGTGAACAGACCCCCAGTGCTCTGCCCCGGGGGTACCTACTCGACAGGCAGTGCCTCCAGCTGCAATGCCTGTACAACTGGGTGCGTGTGTGACGAGGGGTCTACAGCCGCCTGTCCCTCTTCCAGCCAGTGCCCTAAGGGGTTCTACTGCGCTGGGGGGGAACCCGTTCCTTGTGGTGGCGGGACCTACCAGGCGAGTGCTGGGGCTACGGCAAGCACTGCCTGCACAACGTGCACGGCAGGGTACTTCTGCCCCCGAGCCACGGCGGAGGTGGCGAAGGGGATGTTGGAGTGTCCCATGGGCCATTATTGCCCTGCGGGATCCGATGTTCCGACCCGATGCGGTGCAGACACTTACCGGAATGATTACATGGGGACAGCTGCAGGGGACTGTACGGCATGTCCGAATGGGTACTTTTCAGGAACTTCAGCCGCAACAGACGCAACCACGGTGCAGTGCTACCCAGCGCCTGCGGGAACCTGGTGGGTCTCTGGTACAGCTGGAGAGCAGGCAGTCACTGCAGGGAGTTACACAGGAAAAGCATACGCACTGGAAAGCACGGATACACTCCCGTCCTGCCCTGCTGGTTCGTATTGTCCAGCAGGAAGTGCGGCCCCAACCCGGTGTGCCCCGGGCACTTACTCAACGGCCACTGGGCAGACAGCGTCGACAGCGTGCGGGAACTGCGACACGGGCTACGCGTGTCCCCAGTACGGCACGCGGGGCGTCTTTGTGAGGTGCGCCCACGGCCACTACTGTGAGGCAGGGACACGATGGCCCGATGAGATCCCCTGTCCCCGAGGGACCTGGTTGGCCGAACACACAGGCACAGCATCGAGCAGTTGTACTCAGTGTCCTGCAGGTTTGTTGCTTTCTTCCTCTCTTTCTCTCTCTCTCTCTCTCTCTCTCTCTCTCTCTCTCTTCTTCTTTGAAATGTGTGGTCGCAAGTAACGTGAGAAGGAGTGTCCTGCTACAGAGTTAGAAACTGAAGCAGCATTTGCTTTGCACACGATGTCACGAAAAAACCCTTTCCTGCTGCTTTCTCCCTCCTCCTGCCTGTCTCCCTTCAGGATTTGCATGCGACCACGGCACAGGAGGTCCTCACTTCCCCCCCCAGCCCTGCGCTGCTGGCCACTACTGTACTGCCGGGACTGAATACCCCACCCAGAACGCCTGCGCAGCAGGAACCTTCTCGCCCCACACAGGACTCACAGCAGCATCAGAGTGCACAAAGTGTCCTCCGGGGAAGTACTGCACAGGAGGGAAACCTGCCCCAGACGGCGACTGCCTCCCCGGACACTTCTGCCCTGAGTCCTCCAGCGACCCTCTGGCAAACCCGTGTGCACAAGGGAGCTACTCGCCTGACTGGGGCCTCACTTCTCAGGATCACTGCCTTCCATGTCAGTCTCTGTCTGTCTGTCTGTCTGTTTGTCTGTTTGTCTGTTTGTCTGTCTGTCTGTCTGTCAGTCTGTCGACTGGTGTGAATACTCGCCGAGTCTTTTTTTTCTTTTCCCGACGTCGTTCTTTGTGTTCTCCTTGACAATCCAACCGTCCTGAGAGTATCTGGTTAAATTGAATGAATGCCCACTCATCCTTCTTTCTGACTGTGTTTTCTCGTGTGCACGTTGACGCCATCAAAGGGCGCTTTTGCTTTTGCTTTTGCATGCTCTCACTTCTTTGCCGTCTCCCTTTCTTCCCGTCTCCTTATCTGTGCAGGTCCTGAGGGCAGTTTCTGCCCCCCCGGTTCCCCCTTCCCTGAGCCTTGCCCGGTCGGGAGCTACAGTCTGAACACGAACACTACAGGCACCATGGGACTCATCACCAGCCCAGGCAGCCTGCGAGCGAACACGTTCAGCCAGTGCGAGACCTGCCCGGCAGGCTACGAATGTCCCGTGGGGGCAATCGAGGCGATCGCCTGCGGGCGTGGGTACTACTCCGCTGCTGGAGCTGGCGCATGTGAGTGGGTGGGCCGATAGTTCAGAAGACACAGAGCAATATTCCCTGTCGTCCTCTCTGAAACTCTCGTGGAAAGTGAGAAGAAGGTCTGACCTGCTCTTCCTTTGTCTCTCGTTCGACGTCTGAGGCGCACTCCTTGATAGACACTTACAAATAGTACATGATTTCTTCCTTGCAGGCACGATTTGCCCTGCTGGTTCCTATTGTGACTCAGAGACCACTACAGACTCCGACATTGGCACCAAGGTGTGCAACTCTGCTTCCCTGGATTGCTCTACTACCGGCATCGACTACACAACCACGATGGGAAGTCGGCCCTGCCCTCTGGGACACATATGCTACGACGTCAGTCGATCATACGGTTGCCTTCTTTCTTTCCATCCTTCCATCTGCCATCCTTCTAATCCTGGAGCCCAT
Source organism: Chromera velia (assembly GCA_018398765.1). Taxonomy (NCBI): domain Eukaryota; family Chromeraceae; genus Chromera; species Chromera velia. The sequence goes on from JAHBMJ010002738.1 coordinate 136,619, forward strand.
TTTGTCTTTTTCCCACTGAACAAAAGAGAAGACTGCTTGCCGGCTCCCGACTAGAAGATAGACTGACTCATCCGGATAGGAGATTCTGGCATCATTACTGCGCAGAATGGCAAAACAACAAGCCGCTTTGTATTAGTCCACCCAAAGAGAATTTGCAAAACACCACGGAAACGAGCAAGAGAAAGCCATCATTCCTCGCTATGTCTCTCGTTTCTTCCTTGTTTGCCTTCTTTTCGACAGGGGGCGACCAATACGGCCGCTACGGTGCCGAGTGAAGTGAGTGCCGGATTCATCGTGGACTTCCCTGGCGTCACCTCTGCGGCCCTCTTCGGGTATTACGTGAACACCACCGGGCAGTGGGAGCTCACGGGCCAGTGCGACCCCCACTACCTCTGTCCGGAGGCCTCGTCCAACTCCACACCCACACTCTGCCCAGCAGGGTACTATAGGTGGGAAAGCTTAATTCTGAGTTTCTACTACCTCAGGATCTCTCTCTTTGTCTTTCTCTGCAGTGCAGTCTCCCTGTCTTTCTCGCTTTGCTTTTTGTCTGTCTGTCTGTCTGTCTGTCTGTCTTTCTGTCGATTCGGAAAAAGTGAAGTGAAGAAAAGACGATATAGTCTGTCTGTCTGGTTCCATACTTGATTTTTTCTTCGACCTTCTTCCACGTAATTCTACCTTCTGCCTCGATTGCTTAATTGCTTGCCACTGCCTGCCTGTCTGCAGGCCCCTGGTAGGAGGGCGTCACAATCTCGGGAGCTCGGACTCCTCTGAGGGTCTGACGGCTCCTTTGGGACAGTGCTCCCTCTGCCCTGCGGGATTCTACTGCCCCATGAGCAGCTCCACGCAGACCGTTGTGGACTGCCCGACAGGCTCATACTGTCCCGAGGGTTCATCAACCCCCACAGGATGCACAGCAGGGTACTTCGGCACTCAGACCAACACCAGGGAGGCAAGCGACTGCACACCCTGCACCCCAGGCATGTACTGTGGCAGCACGGGCCTCACAGCCCCGACAGCAAACTGCTCTGCAGGGTCGGTCAGTGATGCAACATATTGTCTCTTAATTGTTTGTGTGTGTATTTGTGTATGTGCACCTTTGTACGTATGCAAGGCTGGCTGGAAATCTGATACGGGAAAGTCATTACAGCAATAAATTATTTTCCTTTCGTTGATAGTTGCTCCCACCCGGTACAAGTACGCTTTGTCGAAGAGAGCACTATCCCTCAGCACAAGTTGTCACTTCGTTTCCCTGTGTACCTTCATTCATCATGCCTGCAGATTTCTCTGCTACCTTGGGTCCACCAGCGCGACCCCGACTGACGGCACGACCGGCACCACGTGCACGGCAGGAGGGTACTGCACAGAGGGGGGCCTGGTCAAGGCTTCCTGCCCTGCAGGGACGTACAACCCCTTTGCGGGTGCTTTCGACACTTCCCTCTGCACGACCTGCACCGCAGGATCATACTGCACTGGCTCAGCGGAGACGGCCCCGAACGGCCAATGCTACGCTGGATACTACTGCCTCACTGGCAGCACCACCCCAACGCAGAACATTGTGCCGGCAGGGGCGTACTCAATTGCTGGAGACGGCATAGACACCAACGGAGGCACATCATGCCCTCAAGGGTATTACCAGCCCAACGCGGGACAGTCCAGTTGCCTCGACTGCCCAGCCAGACAGTACTGTCCGAGCACAGGAATGACGACCACGTACAACTGCCCCACCTCCAACTACTGTGAGGCTCGAACGATACTCACAGTGCCCTGCCCAGCAGGGACATACTCAGCCGCCAACCTCCTCTCCTCATCGAACGACTGTAACCGTTGCGACCCCGGAAAGTACTGCTCCTCCACCGGGCAGGCTGCCGTCGGAGGTGACTGCAGTGCGGGGTACTACTGTGCCTACCAGTCAAGCAGCCAGACCCCCTCATCAACAACAGACCAAAGCGGCCCGTGTCCCGCAGGGTATTACTGCATTGCGGTCGGTCGGTTTCTTTCGAAGAATTGAGACTTTTCTCGATTAGGAGCTGTACGGCTACTTTGAAAATTCATTCTGTACTGCTGCGTAGCGGTGCCTGACTTTCTTTCTCTGACGGTTCCGCCAATTTAAACTAGCATCCATCTCTTTTGCACTTGGGATCCCGTATGTGTGCTGTCCTTCCTTTCAAGTGAAGTTTCCAACATACCGGCTTCTACTGTGGATTCAAAAGGAGAAGTTTCTCCCTTCATATGCGTGCAATTTTCTTGCGGTGTGCGTCCGTGCAGGGGAGCGTGAATCCCGTACCGTGTGCCTCCAGCACCTTCAGGGCCACGACCCTCGCTACAGCATCAGGCGACTGCACTCAGTGCTCAGCAGGGTCCTACTGTCTCGGTGTGGGTCTCTCAGCAGTCACTGCATCTTGTCCAGCGGGGTACTTCTGTCCGACCGGCACAGACGACTACTCTGCCAATCCATGCACTGTTGGGAACGCGTGTCCTGCCGGTGCTTCCGGAGAGACCGCCTGCACTGGGGGCACATACGCAGAGGCAACGAGGACCGACAGCTGCCTGACAACACCCGCAGGATATTATACCGGGGCGTCCGCGTCTTCCTTTGCCAACGACTGCCAGGCAGGACACTACTGCGTAGCAGGTAAGCGTGGTGAGTGCCTAGTTTCTCCCACTCTCTTGAGTTTCCTTTTCTGTGTCGTTGTCTCTGTCTCTTCTGCTGTTTCAATTCCTCCCGCCACCGAACACCTTTCGACTGCACACACATCTGTACGTCTGAATGTCGGACCGTGCACCCAACTTGCTTGCAGGTTCCTCCAGTGCCACAGCAGCTGCGTGTGCAGCGGGGACGTTCAGCAACAACACCAACGCAAAGGCAGCGGACTGGTGTCTAGACTGCCAGCCTGGCAAATACTGCCCCTCCACTGCCACCACTGCACCTGCAAACTGTGACGCGGGGTATTACTGCACAGGCGCATCGACAACCAACATCCCCTCCTCGGCCCCGGAAGGCGGCCAGTGCGCTGCAGGAACGTACTGCCCCGCAGGTTCAGTTGCTTCTGTGACATGCGATGCGGGGTCCTACTGCTCTACTGCGGGCCTCGGAAGTCCCCAGGCTTCCTGCCCGGCAGGATACTACTGCCCGGCAGGCACTTCAACCTCAACTTCCAACCCGTGTACGGCGGGGCACTACTGCCCTCTCGGGTCCTCCACTCCAGTGGCATGCCCACCAGGCACCTTCCTTGCATCTACACAGAACGACGCCTTGGCTGACTGCACGACCTGCACAGGGGGGTCCTACTGTGAATCCTCCGGCCTCACTGCTGTGACGGGGCCCTGCTCTGCAGGGTTCTACTGCCCTGCAGGATCCAGCGCTTTTCGCCCGTCAGGGAGCATATGCCCTGCCGGCTCTAGTTGTTCTGCGGGCGTTGCTTCCCCCTCTGGGTGCTCTTCGGGGAACTACCAGCCTTTGACTGGACAAAGCTCGTGCGACGCCTGTCCTGCAGGAAGATACTGCAACTCCACGGACGCGCTGTCGTGCGAGACGGGAAAGTACTGCACTGGGAGCAACACACAGGCATCACAGAGCGACTGTGCCACCGGGACCTTCAACGATATCGTGGGGAGGTCTGCTTCCTCAGAATGCCAGAGCTGTCTTCCAGGTGAGCACAATCTCATGCCTGCTCTTTCACTTTGTCGAATTTCTTTGTTGCCACTTAGTTTATACAGGGTTTCCAACCATTTGTTGTTTTCTTTTGGTTTCCCTTTGGGCCCTCTGTTGCATTCGTTGAGGTCCTTATGTCTCTTTTGTATTCTTTGGCGGAGAATTTCTCTTCTGCTCTCTTTTCCGAATTCTTTTTTGTGTTTGGTGTTTGTGTTTGTCTTTGTCTGGTGTCACAAATGACCCACTGATGCATGGCCATTGCTAACAAAGACATAAACGGCCATCAGTCACTTGACCAAGCTTTTCATTTCCTTGTCTTCTCTCGCAGGAACGTATTGCGGGAGCACAGGGCTCAGCGCCCCCACAGGAGACTGCACTGCAGGATACTACTGCACAGGAGGGACCACAAGCGCGACCCCCTCATCTAACGGAGGACAGTGCACGACCGGCACGTACTGTCCGACCGGGTCCCCTGAAGCCGTCGTGTGCCCTGCGGGGTATTACTGTTCGGGATCTGGGAGGACAACTCCGAATGCCAAGTGCACCGCAGGATACTTCTGTCACTGGGGAGCCACGTGGCCCACTCCCACACACCGCTCGTGGGACGCCACCGTGTGTCCGTCCACCGCTTCCGGGGCTGCTTCCTGGCAAAGGGGTGGCATGTGCCTGCAGGGCACCTTCTGTGAGTCCGGGGCTGTGGTGCCTATCGCGTGCCCTGCAGGGACATATGGAACTGCCAACCTGGCCACGAGCGTGCTGGACTGTGCCACGTGCCCTGCTGGACAGTACTGCTACGGGTTTGGGTTGACTGCCGTGAGCGGAAACTGCGAGGCTGGATTCTACTGTCGGGCTGGACAAAGTGTCAGTCAGCCAGTGGACGGTTTTTTTGTTCCTTCAAGTGAAACACATTTTCTCTCAGTGATGATCGGGGAGGCAGATTCGATGTCATCTGCTACGCAGGGCACAAATACATTATTCACTCTCCCAATTTTGCGTCCTATCATCTTTCAATCTGGCTTGTCTCTTCAGCTGCTCCACAGCTTTCTGAGCAAAGATTGAACCAAGCTGAACGGTTGGTCCTCGTGAAGTATTGCAAACTCCCTCAGCAAACAGGCAGACGTGCCTTTCCCTCCTCAAGAGAGTCTTGTCGCGCCCTTCTGCGTCAATGAGTGAATGTTCCATAACGTCTGCCACCGAAACGAATTCCACACTGTTTTTTCCTTCATGCAGGCAATGTTTGATGTGATCTGCCCTGTGGGACAGTACTGTCCTGAACAAAGCTCGGCAGCAACTAACTGTTCCGCAGGGTGAGTATTCATCTCCTCTTGCTTCTCCTGCGCTGTCTGTCTTAGTTCACCAGGCTCTTTATCTCTCTTTCACCCTCTGCCTGTCGCTCTCTGTCCCTCTCCATCTTTCTCTTTCTCTCTTTGGAAATTCCTCTGGTAGAAAAGTTCTGTATCTTTCTCTTGTGCTCAAATCTCATGCCCGTGTTGCCCCTCCTGGAAATCTTCATTTTCGTGTCTATCGTCTTACTCTGATGCCATCTCTCACGGACTGTTTTGTGTGCCTGTCTGTGTTTGTGCAGAACATACAACGCTTTTGTAGCACAGGCAAACTGCACAAACTGCCCTCCGGGAACCCTCTGTGCCTCTGAGATGATGACCTCTCCTTCCGAATGCCCCACGGGGTCCTACTGTGGAACCGCCACGTCCTCTGCCACCGCCTGCTCTGCCGGGACATACCAACCACTCACTCATCAGACAACCAGTGATTCCTGTGTGGGCTGTTATCCCGGCCAGTACTGCACTGGCACAGGCAGGTCCGACAACGGCACAGCCTGCACGGCCGGGTACTACTGCCGGTTCGGGTCCTCCAGCGCGACCCCAACGAACACGTCCTGCAGCGGCACCGGATACAACCTCTGTCTCCCAGGAAGTAGGTGCCCTGAGAACACATACTGCCCTGCAGGGTCGTCTGTGCCCACAGCGTGCCCTCTTGGGACGACAGGAGCTGCAGCAGGTGGGGTTATGCACTGGGATAGAGTTCCATTTGTCTGAATTGTGTTCGAGTTTGTGAAGAGCGAACGGACACTCTTGTCGGCATGTGTTCCCCCCCCGCACTATGGAGTGTCTCTGTCTTTCTGTCTGCCCCTCTTTCGGGTAACCCAGGGAATAATTGATTGTCACTCTTGCATTCACACGTCTTGTCCCGCTCTCTCTGATCTATTCATTCCCGTTCGCAGGCTCGACTGCCTCCACCGACTGCTCTGCGTGTCCTGCGGGGTCCTACTGCGCTGCTGACGCCGTACCCCGCACGTGCGACGCCGGGTTCGTCTGCTCGTCGGGTGCCAAGAGCCCTCGGCCGATTGATGGCACGACTGGGTATATCTGCCCTGTGGGACACTACTGCACGGCAGGAACCACGACAGGCGAAACAAATTGTGCGGACGGGACGTATGCGGATGTGACGGTGTGTCAAAAATCTGAGAGAGTCCATGAATCTGAACATTTCAACAGAGACTCGTGAAGACCCTGTCCCCCCAATGCCCCAAGTGCTTCCTTCTCTAATAAAGTCGCCCGAATGGTTCGAAGCTTGTCCTTTCACTGTGTGTATGGCTGCTATGGCCCGTCAGTTCGCATTCTTGTCACCCAGCTATCGGCCTCCCTTTGTGTTTAGTTTGTCCCTGTGCATCCGTCTTTTTCTTGCTTTTTTTATTAATGTGCCTCTCTGCATGTCTGCCTGCAGGGTCTCGAGACGTGTCACAGTTGTCCTGCGGGGCATTACTGCAACGCCACCGGAGGCACCATCACTCCGACTGAGTGCCCCGCAGGCTACGTCTGTCCAGCAGGAGCCAGCGCGCCGACTGCATGTGGAGCAGGAACGTTCAACCCCCTCACGAAGAAGACCAACGCCACAACCGACTGTCTCCCATGCGAATCTGGAAAGTACTGCGCAACCGCGGGGCTCTCTGCGGCAACAGGCAGCTGCACAGCCGGGTATTTTTGTGCTCAGGAAACATCCGGCAACACCTCTCCGACTCCATCAGGCACCTATCCTTCAAGCGGCACGTGCCCCGCAGGATATTACTGTGAAGCCGGCACACCCGAACCCACTCCCTGTCCTGCAGGGCGCTACAGGGCAGGTACGATGGGCACTGCGTTGTCTGACTGCACTCTCTGCGATGCCGGGTCTTACTGCGCGACGATGAACCAGACTGCCACCACAGGGCAGTGCGAGGCAGGGTACTACTGCAGCAGCGGGTCCAAAACAATTTCAGGAGGCACGAAGGGGTCCGACTCCTCAAGTGTTTATGTTTGTGCCGAAGGGTCCACCTGCATCTGCCCATTCGGGCACACATGCGCTACCGGAACAGGAACTCCGGCCCAATGTCCGGGGGGGACATACGGAAACACCCTGGGTCAGACGACCTGCCAGACCTGTTACGTGAGTCACTACTGTGCAGCTGCCACCACCACGCCGGTATCCTGCACAGCAGGAAACTACTGCCCCAACGCCACAGAGACCCCCATTCCCTGCCCCAACGGAACTTATGATTCAACAACAAGGTACATGAGGGCAAGTGACCAGTGCTCGGATTGCGAACCTGGTTACTACTGCACCGGGGGCGGCGCGCTGGATACGAACAAGGTATGCGATGTCGGCTACATCTGCGTGAAGGGAGTCTCATCTGCGGCCCCTCCACGAAACTACACCGACCTCACATTCACAGGTGCCGTGCCTTCAGAGTGGGGCGGCCTCTGTCCTCCTGGCCACTATTGTGGTCCGACCAACACGGTGCGCATCACGACCCCGACTGCCTGTTCCTCTGGTACAGTCAGACTGGAACCTGGTGGTATCTCACAGAACGACTGTGGGGCCTGCCCGCTAGGCTACTACTGTCGGGAGAATATGCTAATTCCAGAAGCATGTCCCATGGGCGGATGGTGTGTGCAGAACGCCACAGAACCTGCGTGGTGCCCTATCGGATACTACCAGCCGCTGACACTCCAAACCTCAAACACGTCGTGCACCCTCTGCCCAGCAGGGTACGCATGCCTCCCATCTGACAACGATTTCTACCCACTCGGGTCGTTTGGCAGCTACCCCGCTTATGGTATTCAGACTCTTGATGCCTGGATCTGCCGTCCGGGCATGTACTGCACAGGGGGCACAAACGCACCCCAACTATGTGGGACCGGGACGAACTCCAATGTCACAGGGGTCGTCAGTGCTGCCGGCTGTCTGGCCTGTCCCGCAGGTGTCTACTGCACAAACGGGTTCGGTCTCACGAACAGCCCCTCAGGAAGGGACCTGGTCCTGGACCCCCGGGCGTGCCCAGGCGGCAACTACTGTGTCGAGAACTCAACTTCTTATTCTCAGTGCCCTGCAGGCACCTACTGTGAACCACTGTCGAGCGCCACAACCGCCTGTACTCAAGGGTACTACTGTGAAGCTGGGTCCGCCTACAGAGTTCCGTGCCCCGAAGGCGCCTACTGTGTAGCGTCTGCTACTGCTCCGACCTATTGTCCTGCAGGCTCCAGAGGTCTGAGAGGTCAGACAACTGCCATCAAGAAGGACGGGTGCAGCACTGGAGAGATCTGCGCCTGCGAGTCCTGTGAGTCTGGGTACTACAGCGATGGTTCCCCCGTGTTTGAGTGCACTGAGTGCCCTGCAGGTTTCGTCTGTGAGGTTGGCACAAGCACCGCTGCTCCTCAGACCCTGGCTGCTGATGGGGGCTACCCGTGTCCAGTCGGGCACTACTGTCCTTCAGGGTCTTCTTTTGGTTTGGCATGTCCGGAGGGGACGTTCAGAGCCGTGACGAAGGGAGAGGCACTGACTGACTGCTCAGGCTGTCCCGAGAACACATTCAACGAAAAGACAGGACAGAACGGATGCTTCCCTTGTGGATCCACATCCACTGCGGTGGTTGGATCAACCACCTGTGTGTGTGACGGTCTGAACCGAACCTTCTCGGCTTATGACGGCACTTGCACGTGCTCCACGGGATTTGAATTCATTGACGACAACCTTGTGACGAGGTCAAATGAGGACTCCAGCATCGATTGCCAGCCCATCGTGTACCCCAGGTGGGAATGAAGGGAAGGGTACGGGGGGGGGGAAGAGAGGGAGCTCCGTTTTTTCGGTGTGGTTTTTCACTCGATTGCTTGATGTACTGCTTGGTTGAATCTCATGTAGGAGGCCGGGTGCATGCTTTGTGTGACTACCTGCTCGGTCTCTTGGTACTGATGCATTCAGAATGCAGAGAATATTCCATTTCTTAATTTCTCCTTCCCTGCTGCTGCTTGTGCCTCCGTCTTAAAGCACCCTACTCATTCTTTTGCGTCATTTGTTTCATCAACTTCCGAGAGTACCTACAAAACTTTCATGCCCATGCACCTCCATGCATCCATCCCCTTCCATCCTCCCGTCTGTCTACAGCTGTGCCTCCTCCTCGTCTTCCAACTCCGGATCAGACCCCGACCAGACAGGAGCCCCACAGTCGAGCTCTGGAATGGTGCGTCTGGCCAACGGGACCTGCGTGGAGTACTCCACCATCGACTGCGCTTCAGAGTGCAATGGGGGCGCAGGGACCTTCATTAGCAACGTTGGAAGGTCCGTTGGATTGTTTGTCCGCGTGTGTGCAGACAAACAAAAGTGGGATCTGATCTGAAGAATGCATGGGGGGAGGGAGGGAGGGAGGGAGGGAGGGAGGGAGAGAACAGGGATCTTCAGTTGAAGTCATCATCATGTCGTGTGATCCTGTCTTCTTTTTCAGGTCGCAATCCTAGGGCTCTCTTTTTTGCTTTTTTCTGCTGTGCGAGGCCGTCCCTGATCATCCATTGATTGGGCGCCCCCTCACTCTATTGGATTTCGAGCGGATTGTCGCGTGTGTTTGCCGTGACAGGAAGGAAGACATACATTGCGATCGAATGCGGAAGGGTTTGCAAACTCACAATGAATGACTTTCTGTCTCTCTGTTCCTGCTTCTTTTTCTTTTTCGTCTTTTGTCGGTGTGTATGTGCAGGTGCCAGTGCGAGAACGTTCAGGTGGCCACGGTGGTGTGTGACAGCACGTGCCAGTTGGAGATGTACAAGGTGTTCTACAACGAGACATCCGAGGAGTTGAAGTTCATGAACCAGACAGACAAGACCAACAAGACCATGCCTTTGTCCTACCTCAACTCTGACGGGGAGGCTCTCTGGTCCCTCTCTTGCAACACCCGCAGTAACGCCACCAACTCCACACAGACAGGCGAACAGGAATGCGAGCTGAGTTTCGGGCAGACGACTTCAGACGGGTCTGCCGAGGGGCTCTTCGGTCCAAACGCCGATCTCATCACTCGTCTCGAGGCATACTTGGCCAACACCACCTCCAGTCGGAGACGGCGTCTCGAGGAAATTCATGACATTGACGTCTCTCTCATAGAGGACCCAGAGGAGGCAGCACTGCTCAGAAGGCTTCAGACGGCCTCCACTACCGGCATTACAAATCCTGTTCTGTGCATAAAGGTGGAGAGCAGCTACTGCTGGTATATTCAAAATCGGAATTTTCCGATTTACGAGCAGGACAATCTCCTGAACACCAACCCCAATTTCGACGCTGGACCGTTCAGACAGCTGCAGACGGTGATGGAAGCAGGGGGGGCAGCAGCATCGAGGATGAAATATTTCTGCAACACGTTCCGTGAGGCAGGGACTTATGTTTTCTCGATGTCCGAACAGCCCTCAAACATTCAGATCATGAACGTTGTGGGGTCAGGCACAGTGTGTCCAGACAGTTCAACGACTCCGCAGTCCCAAACGGCCAGCTCCTACGCGTCCTCCGGCACATCCACGTCTTCGACGGTCAACATCGAGCCGAGTTACCTTCTTCTCGGGATCTTGCTTGGGGGTCTGCTCCTGCTAGCAGGTCTCCTTGCAGGCATCGTCACGTATGCAAGACGACGCGTATGGCTGAAATACGCAGCACGAGGCATTTCTGAGCCTGAGCCCTGGGTGTTCGGGAAGAAAAAGAACTACAAAGACTTCAGCCAAATTGGAGTGGACGACCTCGTTGAGGGCGGGTTCACTGACCAGGAGGCACAGAAGTGGATGGAAGAGAGGAAGGAAATGGCAGCACGGGAGGAACAGAACAGAAAGGTGCTCGGAATGTCCCCTGAAGATCTAGACACGTATCTCAGCAGGTTGGTTTGTAAGTTGCTGAGTGGTTGCCTGCTTTACTCTCCTCTCTTACACTGTCTATACTTTTGAAAATCTCCACCGGCCGGTCGCTTCTTGTCTCACTATTGCAGTTTTGTTCCAATAAAATGCTCGAGACTTTCTCGTCACTCTCTTCTCTTCAAAAGGGTTTTTTCCGTCTATGCTTCTCTTTTGGACAATGGTTAGCACCCTATCCGGGCTCTCTTTGTCTTGTTGTGTTACATTCCCTCACACAAGACGATGTCTGTCCCCCTGGCTGTGTGAGTGACTGCAGATACAACGATGAGAAATTTGATGTGCGAGTCTACCAGGCAGCCTACGAGAAGTTGATGAATCACCACAAATTCGTCAACGCGATGTTTGGGAAGAGGAACGAGGACGCAGACGAGCAGGCTGAGAAGACCCTCGGGGCCGCACAGGCCCTGCAGAGCGCCATTGAGGCAAGACTCCAAGAGGTGTTGGAGAATCTGCAGCAGAGCAATGAGAAGAGAACCAGCGAGAGGGAGAAGCTTAACGAATGCTCTGAGAAGGTCTCCCCTCTGTTGGACGACGACGGCTCTAAGCAGGAAGTCGACAAGACACAATTCACGGCCTCGGACCCCAACGATGCCGACCACTTCGATCCCCTCGCAGCTCTCCAGAACGAACTTCAGGTCAGAGAGGGGCACCATCTGAGAAGAGTTTTTCTGTCCGAAGGGTTCTGGGAGGTTCACGCAGACACTCAGAGAGAGAAAGGCAGCACAAAGTCAGGTTTTCAATTGTGTGTTGATGATTTTCTCTGTTGTGCCCCGTCTTGCTGTTTCTGTTCCTTCATGCAGGACGACGAAAGTTCGATTGAGGAGAAGATGGAGCAGCTGAAGAGGCTCTCAGAGGCCATGGCCACAACAACAGACGAGGATGAGCGGCAGAGGCTGCTGGACCTGTACAACCAGATCATGGCCTCTGTGCAGAAACAGCACACGCACATGCACAGCGGGGCAGAGAATGCAAGGATGGCAGAGCAGCAAGAGCGCAACGAGCAGTTGAAGAAAGTAAAGCAAGAACGCCAGGACATGGAGGCGAAGGTGCAGTCCATGGGGGACAAGATGAGCGATGATAGGGACAATTTCAATGAGAAACAAGATAAGGAAAGGAGGGAAGAGAGAACGGCGGTCAACGACGACCTCTTGGCAAATTGCCAGGTGAGGAGGCGGGTGAGAAGAGAACGAGTCCTTCATTCCCAAGTTGTGCAGCTGCGGGTTGATGTGATCGTCTGAGGGCGTATTTTCTCCATTCGCCCTTTCCATTTGTCTCTCTCCTAGAGCTCTACCGTTTATGTCTATGCAGCGTCCTTCTCCCTCCCTTCCTTTCTTCCCCCCTTCGTCCATCCCTTCGTTCTTCCCTCCCTTCCTTCCCTTCTTCCTTTCTTCCTTCTTTCCTTCCTTCTTTCCTTCCTTCTTTCCTTCCTCCCATGCTTCCTTCCTTCCTGCCTCCCTTCCATCCTTCAGGACATGCTGGCAGAGGAGAACGAGGAGCGCGACTCTCTGTTGAGGGACCTGAAGAAGAAGTTGGATGACCCCAACCTGACTCAGGAGGAGAAGGACAACCTGATCAGGGCTGCCAACGACAGGCTAGATGCTCTGAATGAGTCCCTGGAGGAGGAGAGGGAGGCGCAACTTGCCAAGATGCACGAGGCCCTTCAAGCCCGCAAAGCCAAAAGGCAACGGCAAAGGGAGGAGGAGAGGAAGCGCAACGACGAGGCGAGAGAGGCCGCCGCTCTTCAGGCAAAGGAGGACTTGGCTGCTTTGAAGGCAACAGAGCTGCAGCAGAGGCAGCAGAACGAGATCGATCTCCTCATGGGAGAACAGACGGCGCTGGAGATGCAGGAAGGAGAAAATTTGGATAGAAAATTCAGGGTCGGTCTGTCAGCTAGCTGTTAGTGTTTGTGTCTTTTTGCAGACGTGGGATGCCCGTGATTCTGTATGTCTGTTGATGAATCAAAAAGCCATATAATGTTTCCAAACGACTGCAAAGCATATGAAACCAAACCAAGCGGGTAAATCCTATCTCCTCAATTCCAGTCCTTCTGTGGACTTCTGGCCTGAATGTACGCGTCTCTGGAGCTCATTTCTTGCACACATAGTCACACGATTTTGCTCATTTCTCTCTCTTTTTCCATCACCCCACTTTTCTGCAGGACAAGACAGAGCGTCTTCAGGAAGAGCTGCAGAAGGATTTCGAGAGTCGTCTGGACGGTCTCAAGAGAGAAGGCCTGTCGAACGATGAATTCCTCAGAGAGAAGACGAAACTCCAAGAGGAGCTCCACGCCCGACTCGAAGATCTGGACGACATCATGGAAGCAGAGAAGAGGAAGCAGGCCGACAGCATTGAGCAGGCTCTGCAGGCACGTAAATTGCGGAGGGCCAAGGCAGTGGAGGCCCGACAGAGTGCAGAGAACCAATTATTGGAATTTGAAGCGCGGGCCCAGAAGGAGATGGAACACTTACGTCAACGTCAGGCAAAAGAAAGGTCGGAGGCACAGGAGGCATTCGAGAAGAAAAAAGAGGCCATGCAGTCCGAGGCGGACTTCACCCTGCAGGCACAGCTTGCAAATCTCCAGGGTGCCTTCGACGCGAAGATTGTCAAACTCCGAGCACAGAAGCTGGAGCACCCCGAGAGGGCCGCAGAGATTGACGCTGAGATGGCTGCTTTGAACGAACAGTACAAGATCGAGAAGGGCGCTTTGTTGGACAATTACGAAAGGGACCTGAGGGCAGAGTTGGACATTGCCGCAAAGGACTACGAGGTGGACATGTCGAAGATGGCCAACAGGCACGAGAGGGAGTGGGATGAGCTGACAGAGCGCCACAGAGAAGAGGAAGCGGCAATCAGAGACAGGGTCAGTGAGTAAGTGAGGCAGCCAGACACGATAGAAGTGTAACGAAAGAGATGTTATGCCTATTTGTTGAACACGTGCGTCCTTTTGACTGATGTCCATCGGCCCCTTTTCGAATCAACACCCGTCCTTCGTCCTCTCCTTTTGGCTTTGATGTCTGTCTGTCTGTCTGTCTGTCTATCTGTCTGATTGTCTGTCTGTTTGTCTGATTGTTTGCCTGCCGCCTGCAGATTGCCCACCTCCAGCATGGCGAGTTGATCGTTGTTCAGCAGAATGCCGAAGAGTCCCTCGAGCAAAAACTTGACCAAGAATACAAAGACAAGGACCAGGAGCAGAGGAGGTTGGCAGAGAGGGAAAGGAAACGGGCACACGAGGAGGAGGAGAGAAAGACAAAGTCGCGTCTCAATGCAGCAACAAGTGACGCAGAGAGAGAGCGCATCAAGGAAGAGCACAGACAAAAGCTCGAGAAGATAGACAATATGTTGGAAGAAGAGCGAATGAAACAGAATGAGGAATTGAAGAGACGACTCAGAGAGAGGAGAGACAAGAGGAAAGATCTGCTTGCAAAGAAACACGAAGCAGAGCAAGAGGCGTTGCGTCTGAAGGCCGAGCAAGATGCACAGGCACGAGAGTTGGAGCATCAACAAGAGTCCGATAGGAAGCGAGACGAGATTGCGAGAGAGCACGAGCGACTGGGAGAGCTAGCCGTTCAAGACGCAGGAGAGTTAGGCCAGACGGACAATCTCAGACAAGCCCTCGACGATATGGAGCCCGCCCTGGAGCGACAGAGGAAAAAGCTCTACGAGGGCGCTCTTGGCTCACGCGATGCCGAGGGTGAGAGAGAGGCTCTGCTGGCTGCCTGGCGCCTGAACATGGCCAAACAGGCAGACGAGGACGAGGCCGAACGATTGCGTCAGAAACAAAACATGCAAGCGAGATTGAAGGAGCGGCGCTCTAGACTCCAACAGCAGCAGGCAGGGCAGAAGAAGGAGATGAAGGTAGCCCAAGCCTTCGAGAGAGTAGCTGCCGAGGAAGTCTTGGACAACAGAAGGAAGGAAGAGAGGGCTTACAGAGAGGCAGGAGACGGGGACGCAAAGCCCAACGCCATGAGGCAGCTGGCATACCTGCAGCAGAAGGGACAGCAAGCGAAGTGGAAGGAGGACCTGAAGTCTCAACAGGAGAAGGACATGAGCGAATTCAAATCGAAGCTCGACGCGTCAGTTCATTCGCCTGTCCACTTTCTCTTTCCCTCCTTCCCTCTGTCTGTATGTCTTTCCCTTGATCGGCAGAACTCACTTCCTTTTGATTGCACACTTAGTACTGGACCCCAATACGCGCTTCTGCAAGTCGTCTATACAATCCAGAGTCTGTGTGTCTGCTTCCTCTTCTCTTTCTGCAGTGTGCCTGCATTCACCAAAACACGATCATGCCTCTATCTCTGACTGCAAAAATCTCTGCAGGGAACGAGACCAATTCCAAAGGGAAATGGAGGCACAATTGGCAACCGAGCGAGAGGCGATCGCACAGGCCCGACAGCAGAAGGAGAAGGAGCTGGAGGCGCAGAGGGCACGTGCAGAAATCGACAACCAGGTCGCACTCGCAGAGGCTGGCAACGACGAGGAAAAAAGGAAGGTGTGTTGAATGGAAGCAAGCCCTGCTCTTCGGCTCTTTGGTTTGTTTGGCCCTTGGTGCAGACGTCTCACTCAAACTTTCGGGAACAAAACCAAGTTTTGGGGGTCCTGACTGGCACTGCGACACAAGATTTTCGTGAGTACAATACTCTATCTTCCTCTCCCCCTATATGTTTGCATGCAGCGCCTCCTGGAAGCGCACAAGCGCCGCGTAGAGGATCTAGAGAATGTGATGAACCGCGAGACGGCAGAGCAAGAAGAGAAGATGCAGAAGAAACTGGAAGCTCGGAGAGCAAAATTGCGTGCAAAGAAGGAGGCACTGGAGGCAAAACAGCAACACGAAATTTCCGAAAAGGAGATAGACCAACAGAGAAATGCCCAAGAGAAACTCGCAGAAGTCCAAAAAGAGGAAGAGGACGCAGAGGCTGAGAGAGAGCAGAACCGCCTCACACTGCAGGCAGCAGCAACGGTCGCTGCATACACCTCATCAGCAGAGAAGAGCCAACTGAAGAGGGACACAGAGCTGGCACTCAGCAAGTGAGTGAGTGAGTGAGTGAGTGACTAAGTGTGTCAATCATTGAGTGAGTGCGTTAGTGAGTGAGTGATGAGTATCTTCGTCCTCTTTTTCTCGTTTGTTGGGTCGTCCAGCTTTCGTACGCCCTATGTCGCAAACTTACTCCATGGATGACCATGTTGGCCTCCCCTCACTATTCTGGTCTCAGTCACACCCTCATCAACCTCATGTTCCTCCTCAGCGGCTCCTCTCTTAGTTGTTAGTAATTATGTGTTGCAAGTCCGAGAGGCCATACCTTGATAGACTCAGTGGCACATCCTGTCAGTCAGCAGGTCGGTGCATTGACATGCTACAGCACTAGAAAGTTGCATTGACTGTCTCCCAAGAATGAGAAGTAAGTTTGTCTTTCCTGTTAATACTCCCCCCCCTCCCCTCGACTTCATTTTGCCTGCAGGATGAAGGCCAACCTGGACATGCGGCATGCCCAGGAGACAGAGAACAGAGTGGCTTTGCAGTACTCAGAGAAGGCCCACAGACTGCGGGTCGTCATGGACAGCGAACAGAAGAACAAAGCACAAAAACTTGTGGACTACCAGGGCGACTTGGACAATGCCCATGCCACACAGACAGATACCACCGGCATCATGAGCCCTGCAGCAAGACAGAAAAAGTATGCGGAGAAGGAGGAGGAGCTAGAGAAACAGCTCCAGTTGAAGATGGAAGATTTGAGGAACAGACTGGACAGAGAGCATGCGGAAGAATTGATGAACATCAGAGAAAGACAGCTGGAGCAAGTCATCTCACAAATCTCCGGATTCCTCACAAAAGTCGACCGGCAGGCCAATGAAATGGGTACCTCTCCCCTCTCCCCAGAGGCGCGCCGCCAAGCAGAGGGGTGGGTTGAGAGTGCGAGAAGAGAAAAGACACAGCTCGTCGAGGTGCGCAATCAGAAACGTGCCGAGGTTGCAGAGAAGATCAAAGAGATTCAGGATGCGATGAAAGAGAGAGAACTCGCTGTCAAGCAGCAGGTAGAGGATCAATTAGCCAAGATGAAAGAAAAACTAGAGCAGGAGAGAGAGGAGGCCCGAGCACTAGCTGAAGCCCGTCTTCGTCAGAAAAGAGACGAGCACAGAAAGACCAGAATCCTCCAACAAAACCAACACCTGCAGAATGTTCTTGCGAAACAGGACGCCAAGCGAGCCACCCTCATGGCCGAACATCAGTCCGATCTCTCAATGTTGGAGAGAAATCTGGACGTTGAGAGGCAAAGACAGTTGACCAAGATGGAAAAGCGCCTGGCAGACCGGCAAAAAGCGAAAGAGAAAAAGTTCACGGAAGAGCGCATGAGGCAGCTCCATGCTGAACAGTCCGAGTTGCGCCGTGAGCAAGAGCGTTTGTTTGAGCAGGAGATGTCTTTGAAGCAGAAGCAGAAGAAGGCACTTGACAACATTAGGCTGAAGTCCTCCAGCCTGGTCTCAAGCAAGCTTTCCAAGTGGAAGAGCAAAGCCGTCAGTAAGGTCTCTGACAGACAATCGAGGCTGGGTGATTCCTCAAACAGGTCAGCAATCAGCATCAGGCAGATGAAAAAGAGGAATGAAGGACAGTCTCTACAAGCAGGTGAATTTCGGTGTGCATGATTTCATTGTATCTATCCATGGTCCGCGTTTTGCTTGACTTCGTATTTTTGTCAGACTTCTACTTCGTGTGGTTGTTTCTCTTCTCCCTTCCGTTCTGCTTTCGTCTTTCTGAATGCCGACTTTTGGAAGCAAAGACGGAAAATGTTTCCGTATGAGAATGTGCATGTGCGTGTCTCTCTGCAGAATGGGAGAATTGGAGGATGATTCAGACCCAGAAGACGAATTCGCAGACGAGACCGAACTCGACGCCATCAGCGGAAAGCCCACAGCAGGGCAGACGCGTGCCCCCTCCAGGCAGTCGGGCCAGTCTCTGTCTACGAGACTCGCGCACAAAGCGCGCGAAATCAAGCGAGTGGAGACCCAGGCCAACAGAGTGCGGTCGATGCTGTCCGATTTCGTTTCAAAAATCGACGAAGACGAGGAAAAGGAAGATGAAGCTGAGGGTGCCCAATTCGGATTGCTCGGAAGGGACTTCAGGGTCAATGTGAAGTCCTCCAAGACTCCCGAAGACGAGGTCACAGAGCTCCTCCAAACTCTGGAGCAAGTCAACCAGTTGATCCACATGGTTAAACTCGCAGCGACAGTCAACGCAGGAGGAGGGGAGGGATTCAGAGGGGCGGCCTCTAGGTTGGCAAAGAAGTCGGGAGTTGCAACCGGATTGAAGGGTAGAGGAGGGACCAATGTGGGGGGAGGGGGGGACAGATCTCCCCCCGGCAGGTCTGCGGAGGGGTTGGTGAAGGCAGTCGCATTGTTGGGGGCAGCATCGAGCAGTGAGTCCCCGAACAGTCAGAAGTCTCCAGGCCTCCGGCCCCCCTCAGCAACCAGCGCATCAGGAGCAGCAGCAGCAGGGGCTTCCTCTCCTGTACCGTCGGGTACTGCGACGAGTCAGAAGATGGAGGGCGCATTCAAGGCAGCAGCGCTGCTTGCAGGGGGTGCGGGTCCTGAGCGTGAGTCGTCTCTGAAGCTGGACAGGGGGCGGTCTGTGAAGTTTGACGAGAAACCCCCGCGGTCTTCTCGGGAAGGCCGTTAACGTTCTGGCAGGGAAGAGGAGGGGGGACACAGAGCCGAGAGAGGGGGAGGAACAGATTTTGGGGAAAAGGGAAAACGACGGGTGGGTATCCGGAAAGGAAGGAAAGGCGGTGAGGTATATCGGGGTCTCAGATTGTCCCTTTGTGCCTGGAAAGGAACAAAGAGCGAAAGCGAATGGAGCGTTTTACTGAGTCTCTTTCTCACTCTCGTTTCTCCCTCACACATATGAACGAAGTGCAGTAGTCAGAAGGGAAGACTTTGACAAAGGTGGTCTCACCTGACTTTAAAATCCCCAAACTGACAGGAAAAGGCGGTACGCCAAGGGACAGGGACCTGCGGCAGAGTCTCTGCAGGTCAAGTGAAAGTCCGCACCCCCTATCTGGATTGACATATGCATGAGTCACTGCTGTTGCTGCGGCCTGACTCGAATCGACTCGGAAGCCAGTCTTTAACCCACGGATCACTCAACCAATTGTAACACAATCACGCACGGGCTTGTGGCCCGGGCCTCATTGTATACCTTTCCATGCTTTAATTGTTTAACTCTTTGTAATAACCTGGATTGCTGCAAGTTTCAAAAAATGGGGCAACATGCAATAAATGGAAAACCTTTTTGTACCCGTGTATAGCCATGCCATAAATCAATTGAAAACACAAAGTAAATGTACTATAGTAAATTATTTGTAATATATCTAGGTAATATATATATATATATATATATATATATCCAGCTCGCTCTGAATATAGATGACGATGGCGTGTAATATAATTAGCTTCTCTAGTTTAAATGAGTTGATATCGGAAAAAAATGATTTCACACCTTATCAGTATCAAAATGTTCTCTATAATCAAGAAGCCCTCTATACAATCAACTAATTTCAAGAAAAACAAAACGTTCATAAAGAAAAAAAACAAATAAGCGCCTACAGTAAATAAACTTTTAGTGAGTTGAGTTTAATTCAACTTTAAATAAAATATGTGTTTTGTAAGATGAACAGTACAATGCTATATGGTGGTCCGAAGGCACGTCTGACCTAGAAGCGTCAGTGTTCAATCTAGCCAGTCAAACAGTCTGTTGATCACTTCATGCACCAGGCTGCTCAAACCATTAACTGCATTTATTTGGCCTCGTCCCATAGCAGCCTTCACTAAAATTGATTTGATTGCGCGCGCTCGTAGCCCGGCGGCAAGCCGTTTCCGAGCCAGTCCCGGTACCTATACTATGCACGCTCACGCCCCGGCAGCACCTCTCGCGCCGCCACATGTACAGCCCGACGTCTCAGCCCCAGGCACGCCCCTCATACATGCCCGTCCGCCAAACTGACGTCCACGCTCAGTTCCTTGGCTGAGCACTCAGGCCTGCATCAACCAGTTGAGAAACATGCATGGACGTCGGTATGCTACGACCGATCAAATCCAACTAGTCACCTGCTCAGCACCACCTCCTTTGTCCAGCTTGTCCACGCTTATTTAATTTGTCTCTCATCTTGAAGCTCACTAACTTTTCTACTAACTCTTTCTCTAACTCATCCCTCATACATGCCTATCCACTCCCAGGCCTCACTTCCTTTGCAGTCTTCTTCTCTTAAAGTCAGTAATTGCTTCTTTTGCACGTAAAAGATTTTTTGCCGGTTCTCATGAGGCATCTTCCTTTCTGAATCCCTTCCAACTCACCAAATAATGCGACTTTCCACCGATTTTTCTCCATTTCAATACCTCCTCCACTTCACATTCCGGTCCTTCAAATCTAGGGAGTCTGACTGCAGGTGGAGGATCTCCCAGCTTTCTAACATACTTTTTCAAATAGCTTACATTCACTACAGGGTGAATGTGCACACCTGCCGGGAAGATAAGCTCATACGCTCCTCTTATCACCATTCTCTCTACCTCGAAGGGACCAAACCAAATAGGCTCCAACTTTCTTTTTTGTCCTTTCGGTCTCTTTTCTTGTTCAAAGAACTCTCTGTGCACCAAAAGCTAATCTCCAGGACCAATCTCCAATTCCCTGTGGTGTCGATCAAAATAGCGGGCTGCTGTTTCTCTGGCCTGCTCCAACAATTCCTTCGCTTGGGCGATCTCTGCCTTGTGCCTTGCGAGGAAGTCCGCTGCAGAAGGCGACAGTGAGCTTCCCCTGACCGGCACTGTAGGCAGACGAATTAGATCAAACCCATGCGTGAATCTGTAAGGTAAGAGACCAGTTACAGGATGAACACTGTCTCTGTAGGCAAAATTACATGCAGGTAAAGCCTCAGCCCAATCTTCCTGATAGTCCATCACGAAACATCGTAACATCTCCCTGATCGTCCTATTGTGTCTCTCTGTCTGTTCGTCTGTCTGTGGGTGTCGAGAGGAACTCATTTTCATTTTTGAATTCCACAGCTTCTGTAACTCTCGCCAGAAGGCAGAAATAAAGTGAGGATCACAATCAAAGACAAGCGACCGAAACATGCCAACAGAACATACCACTCTTTCAAACACAACAGACGTAGTTTCTTCTCCTGTGATCTCTTCCCACACTGGAATGAAAAATGCATCTTTTGACAGACGGTCAACCACAGACAGAATTCCATCCACAATCTTTCCCCAATACAATGTCCTCGGCAGACCAAACAGGAAGTCGAGAGAAAGACTCTCATATATAAATTCAAGGATGGGCAGCGGATTCAGCAAACCTAGTTTTTTCTGTGTTGAATGCTTTGCTCTCTGACATACATCACAGCAAGCCATGTATTTCTTCACTGAGCGGTACATGTTAGGCCAGTAAAACTTGCTGTTCACCTTCAAGAAAGTTTTTTCTGGCCCTAGGTGTCCGCCCATCACGGTGTCATGGTGCTTTGAGATGATCTGTCTCTGCAATATATCAGTAGGGATGGCCAGACGATTTTTAAAATACAGGAGGCTATCCATGAAAGTAAATGATTGAATTCTTATTCTTAAGTGTTGAGGCACCGGCTCTTCTGGATGCCTAAGCACCTCACACAGTTCCTGAAAGAATGTTTCCTTCTTGTATCCTCTCTTTATCTCTCTCAGGAACTCTTCATCCACATCCACTCTCATTTCTATTCCCGCCAGAATTCTTTTTTCTCTGTCTTCTTCTTCTTCTTCTTCTTCACTCTTTTCCTCAACGTTTTCTCTTTCCTCCTCTGTTTTTCTTTTCTTCTCTATTTTTCTATTCTCTTCTGTCTCTCTGTTTATCTCTGTCTCTCTCTTCTCCTCTGTCTCTCTATTTGCCTCTGTCTCTCTTTTCTCCTCTGTCTCTCTGTTTGCCTCTGCCTCTCTCTCTGGCTTTCTACTCAATGCATCCGCCACCTGATTTTTTGATCCCAGCATATAGCGAGGAACGATTCCAATCTGATCAAACAATATCACCCAACGACGCATGCGCAGAGACATTTGCATCCGATCAGCAGTCGACGTGATTGTTTTCAAAGATTTATGATCACTCCATACTTGAGTAGTGCAAGAGACATACGGACGCTAAATCTTTACAGCAAACACACACGCCAAAAATTCTTTGTCTTTGATATGATAGTTCTTCTCTGCGGGGCTTATTGTTCTTGACGTGAAGGCACACGGACGCAGAATTCCGACCTGTAGGTCCTTCTGCATCAACACCGCCGCGAGCGTTGAGGTCTTTTCGCAGGCATCTGCAAAGACCTCAAACGGGCGGGTGGGTTCGGGAACAAACAATTCCATCACTTTCTTCACGGCTTCCTTCACTGTCTTGAAGCTCGCTTGCTGCTCTTTTTTCCATTCAAACTTCACCTTCTTTTTTAGCAAGCGATACATCGGAGCAGCCTTCTTACTGAACTCGAAAATAAATCTTCTTACCCACAACGCCAAGCCAAGAAAAGAATGTAATTCACTCGTGCTCTTTGATACAGGCCAGTTCTCAATTTCTTTTATTTTACTTCTCTCTGGCCTCACTCCCTTTTCTGAAATCTTCAATCCAAGAAAAATAACCTCTCTTTGAAAAAAATGATATTTCGAAAGCTTCACGAACAATTTCGCTTATCTCAACAAAAACAAAACCCGAGACACATGCCTTACATGCTCTTCTCTTGTCCGCGAATAAATCAAAATATCATCAATGAAAACCGACACGTAACGATCCAAACACTCATACAATACATACTGAATGAGTCTCATTGCTGCCGGTGGAGCGTTTGTCCACCCAAAAGAGACAACCTAGGAAACAACCAACCACTCGAAATTTCCATACCGTGTCGTGAATACTGTTTTCTGGATGTCTCCCTCCCTTACTCTCATTTGATGGTAGTACTGTCTAAGATCAAGTGCAGTGAAGAATTTTGCCCCATGCAGCCGATCAATGAGGTCTTGTGGGTGAGGGAGTGGGTGTTTGTCTTTGATTATAATTCTGTTCAGTCCTGTGTAATCACAACACATCCTCATACTTCCGTCTTTCTTCTGTACAAACAACACTGGAGCTGCATATGGAGAACATGATGGGCGAATGAATCCCTGTTTCAAATATGTATCCACCTGCTTTCTCAGCTCATCCAACTCACCAAGAGAAAGACGGTAAGGTGAGCAAGCTGGGGTAGGTGGCCGGGTTCCAAATCGATCTTGAAATCCAGCCCCTTGCCCCGAGACGGAGGTAATCCTGAAAGAGAGTTAAGAAAGAGAGTTGCATTCTCCATCACAATTCTTTTCACGTCGACAGGCATGGACGGTTTTTGAAGAAACTCAGTGACACACACCTCACTCAAATCAGGCGAAGAGAAAACAGGATGGTCAGCCAGGAGCGAAGAAAGAAAGTCATTCACTGTCTCACTATCCCCCTGTCCTTTTTCCTTCATCTCCATATTCTTTTCCCCCTCATGTATTTCATGAAGCCCTTGAACCCGACATGTACCGAACTCACTGGGAGAGGATCTTGTCTGCAACCGTAGAATGTGGCAGACCGCCCCTTTTCGGATTGCTCGGCGTGCCTGCATAGAAGAGAGAAAAGGGGGACAATCTGAAAATTCCTCCTCCTCTTCAAGCTCTGCATCAGGCACCCAGTAAATCAATTTCCCCTTGAACCAAAAACGCAGACTTTGAGACGACCACTGTAACTCTGGCTCATACTCACGCCCCCACTTTGTTCCCAAAATTAAATCATATTCCTCCAGGTCGGCCAGCATGACACCTACTGTCTCTTGGTACCCTTGGATGCTGACCGGCACAGAGGGCGCACACTCCCGAACCGTTTGCGTTTTGATCGCCTTCTTTGAAGCTTTCAGCACCCCATGTACTGGAGTTGGTCATCTCAATCTGCACATATAGATGCGGTGGGCACAGGCAAATCTGCGATCTAGATAAATATCATCCGCTCCGGAGTCAACCAAAACTCTGACAGGCACACCCGCCACTCGGCCAGAGTATACAAACAATCCTGGACGAAAGTCTAAATCAGAGAACAAATCGAGAGCGGAATTCGACTCCGTGTCACACGTGTTTATGTGTTCGATGGGAATATCAAACTCTTGGAGATCCCCATATATTTCTGTGCACTGACCACACTGACTACGTGTCGGGAGCACTTCTTCCTCTTTATAGCCCCCGTAGATCGTCCGGACTCCAGATCATCCACCGTCATGGCCACCTCCACGCTTTTCACGACCACCATGCCCTCTGCTGCAAGGGCTCAAGTCTCTGTGTCCCCCCCTTCACTGCGCCTGAAAGGAGGAACGCTGCTGGGGATTACCACTGCGTACCCACTGCCTTTCTCCTCCTTGCTCCCATCTCCACGAGTCTGCACGGAAGTTACCATAACTTGCCCAGCCCTGTGGCCCTGGGCATCTGTTGGCACTATGACTAGACAGGCGGCAACGAAAACACCGTCCTTCCCGGATGCAACAGGTTCTCTTGTCTGGCGTGAGTGGTGGTGGGAGCGAACGGACCCCACATAAATCTATGGGGATGGGCCCTTCCTCAGGGACAAGCGGCTGGTTACGTTGACCGCTCATCCCTCTACTCTCGGGAACGCACAGATGGAAATCTTGGTGTCTGCCACCTTTCACTCGGGAGGAGAGGAAGGCTTCGATCTCGGCTGCTTCCTTCTGTGTCTCTAACAGCGTGTGTGTCTTCACCTTCGCAACGTCGAGGGCGATGGAGTTCGGCAGTCCCTTGATGCAGTCCTCGACAACATCTTCCTCCCACAGGTGGGGAAGCTGGCCCACCAACTGAGAGAAGGCCTCGTTGTACTTCTCCACCCTTAAGGCTTCAGTGCAGCGAAGTGCCTGAAGCTTTGCCCGAGCGATACTCTTCTCCATGGTTACCTTCAGTCTCTCTGTGAATTCAGTCTTCAGCGACTCCTAGTTCGAGAACACTCCATTCTCCTCCTTAAACTTCTCATACCATTCCTTCAAATAAGCCGGTAGCCGGCCTTTCGCCATCTTTATTTTCTTCGATTCCCCCACCTCGTTCAGCTCAAAGAAGTCTTCTACGTCTTTCAGCCATCTCTGAAGCTCCTTCCTCTTACTAGAGAACACCAGCTTGGCGGGAAGCTCCACAACCTTGCTCGCGCAGTGACCGGGACCAGTGTCAGTACTCGCACTAGCAGGCGAGCTCTGAAGGATCGGAAAGGAAACCTGGAACGATAGAGAAAGGCCTGATTGGACAGCTTGAATAGCTTGTCTTTGTGCCTCCAAAGCCTGTCCCTGCAAAGTCAATTGTTAATCCTGCAAGGCCTGCATTTCCTGAATGATGCGCATCGAATTGGACAATGTTTCAAGGGCCTCAAACACTTCTGGAAAGTTAATATTCATGCCTGGGGCCCCAATATTCTGCGCACCTTCCATCAGTATATCGAGCCAAAGGAAGGAAGAGCAATTCTCAGTCTGAAGCGACACTTGGAAACTTTTCTCTCCACCCTTATCTGAGGCTGGAAAGAGGCTCTACTGCCAACTGTAAGATGAACAGTATAATGCTATATAGTGGTCCAAAGGTACGTCTGACCTAGAAGCGTCAGTGTGACAGTTCAATCTAGCCAGTCAAACAGTTTGTTGATCACTTCATGCACCAGGCTGCTCGAACCATTAACTACATTTATTTAGCCTCGTCTTATAGCAGCCTTTACTAAAATTGATTTGATCGCGCGCGCTTGTGGCCCGGCGGCAAGCCGTCTCCGAGCCGGTCCCGGTACCTATACTATGCGCGCTCATGCCCCGGTAGCACCTCTCGCGCCGCCACATGTACAGCCCGACGTCTCAGCCCCAGGCACGCCCCTCACATGTTTCACAAAAAAAAAAGATCCACTTGGGGGGTCAATACCATGGGCGATATAAGTTTTGTATACTCATCTTTTGACCTCTCTAGCGCAAATAAAATATGACAAGAAGTAAACATTTATACAATTAAATTAATAAGCTATAACGGTTTCAATCAGGTGTTAATTAGGGGTTGTGGGGAGAATGTGTCTCAAATATAAGTAAACTTATTTTTTCTGAAGTGACCGATCGACCAAGCGTATAAAAAATAAGACACGAATTTATAATTCAATCTAGCTTTGCCAATTGAGGACGTACAAAGCCAATTACTTTAAAGTAATACTTTATGCTATATCTACTTCTATTCTAGCCTGCTTGATCCAGTGTTGTCTTCAAAAACGAATCTTTGCCAACTCTATAAAAAAATATACAATACTTTTGTCGCCCATGATAGTAAAAAAGCAGAGGCTGAAAAACGAGAAAGATGACAAGTTGAAACGGGATAGTTTTTAAATATTCTAGTGAACCTTGGACTTCAAGCATGTTTATCAACCTCCGGTATGTTCCGAACTTCCGGTATGTACTAGACCTTCAGCATGTACCAGACTTCCAGTATATTGATTAATTGATTTTTTGATTGATTGATTGATTATAACTGGCCCCGGAGGGCTGGCGATTGATTGATTAAATGTTCTGGGTTTCCCCACGGCCCACTGCCACTGGTAGGCTTGCACAGTTTGAGAGACTCGCACATATACTGGATTTCTGGTATGTACTAGACCTTCAGTATATACCAGACCTCCAGTATATACCAGACTTCCAGTACATATCAGACCTTTAGTATGTAGGGGACTTCTTAGTATACACGTACCAGACTATTAGGTACCAGACCTCTGGTAATACAGGCCTTCCAACAAAGAAGGGTTATCTACAAATGCCTGGAAGCAGTAGTACAAAGAAGTTTATGCAACTGGCTACGGGGGTTTATACTCGGTACATGAGGGAGGGCACATTAGAATAGTACACGAATACTGGATATTGCTTATACACGTTTTTCCGGGCCCTTTGTCTAACTGTATCTTATATAAAAGATGCACCAAAAACCACTTATATTAGGGTAGTATCTAATTCAATACTCTTATTTAATATGTGGTTGTTTAAAAAGGTGATTTCAAAACCGATGGTTGATTGGTAATTCCGTGTCCGGGCTCTAAAGTCAATCTAACCCCGGATAAAACAAGAGTGATATCGCATTGTTAATAACCGATCGTATTTTTACCTGTAGCACACCCAAAAGCGATCATTATTTACAGTTAGTCTGAGTTAGATATGCCTAAGGGCGTATTTTCTTATTTTTTTGAGTCGTTTATCTCTAGTTATTCATTGAGTCGCTTCTTTCTGTCAGCGTCCATGCAGCGTCATGCAGTGCGTGCTGACCGGCTTTGATTAGTGCAGCTGCATGCGTTCATGCTGCATGCGAACTGAACAACCGCGGCCCAGTCCTCAAACTGGGTAGGCATGGACCGCCTGGAAGGGTCCGCCCCGTTAGCTCAGAGAACAAGAAATAGCGGGAAGGCGCGATTAGGCGCGAACACTCATCTATCTATCTATCTATTATAGTATAGCTAGTTATCCCCTTTTTACTTCAAAAAACTCATAAGGCTGTTGAGCCTAAGGGTGTTCGGATCATATAATAGTAAGGTGTAAAATTATCCCCCCCCTCCCCCTGATTTGGGAGTTTTGTATTATGCAAAAAATAATATATGCATCATAAACGTCACTACTGTCATCTTCAGCTTTAATCGAGTATGAAATTGTGTGACAGCGTATGCTTGGAAGTTTTGCCGACATTGGGAGGTGGAAAGAGATGAGTGTTGTAGTCACTCTCCAGTATTTCCACCAAATCTCCACGCGCGGAATGAGGGCTGCTCAGCAGGTACAACGGTTGCCATATCCTCACCGTGCGTCTGAAGGCGCCCGTCTGTCTTTCCTCCTCGCACTTGAGTGGATGATCCGTTGCATCCGACTACCTATACTTTTGTGCCTCCTTCATAGGATGCAAACACTGCAGGCTTGGTCGCATCCCCAAGGTGAAAAACTGTCGCCTCTGGTGGTATCATTGGGGAGACTCGATACCATTGAGCAGCTGCAGAAAGCAAGGGTACACATCACATAATCACATCGTGCATGATCACCTCAAGGCTGAAGGAAAAGAGCTTACAAATGCGAGAAGAAAAGAAAGAGAATACACGCAAACCCATCGGTAAACATGAAAAAGACCATCTTCTGGACCACGCAGATGGCGCACCTAACGAACGAACGAATAAACAAACGGAGGGAAGGACGATCGAGTATCTCCGGTATGAGGGCTATCTCCAACGAAAAAGACTGGATGCGGGTAGATAGCAGTATACGGATCACATTAAAAAGAGAAAAAAGGAATGACAACGGAGACCGGAGAGGAAGCAACTGACCAGCGGATGTAGAAGAGCCAGTAAGTCGGTTTCTCTTGCAATCGAGCTCATTCATTCTGGTCGATGCCCCTGTAGCTATTTACCTCTGCGGGATCTGTCGACCCGACCATCACCACCTTATCCAGCTCCGATTCCCCGCCCTGTTCGTTCCCGTTGTACGCATACGCTGCTTGAGAGGACCCACTCTGCATTCTGCAACGAGCGAACGGGAGGAACATGTACATATGATTAAGCAACTCCAATAGTGAGGGGGGGCATATGCATATGATTGCATTCGATACTCTGCGTCACAGCAATTATCTCCGGGATAAGGAGAAGGACCCGTACCTCCGGTACAAACGGGAGGTCTGGTATAAGAGAAAGGACTGGTATCTCCGGTATAATAGAGAGAAAGCACACGGAGTCACATGAAAGTAAAACGAAAATTTAAACGAGATATCGCAACAGGCGGATAAGGAGAACGGTGAGCTGTGGGGACGACAGCATGCAACGAAGAAGAAGGAAGGGTATCTCCAGTGGCACGCAAACAGACACAAGAAGATAAGACGGAGGCCCATCGGCAAAAACCAAAGAAATGCTTGGCTGGACCACGCACACGATATGATCCCCCCAAAACGAAGGGGGGGTATCTACGGTATCAGGGAAACCTCCAGTACAAGGGGAAGGACTGGTACCTCCAGTACAAAAAGAAGGAGTGGTATCTAAAATAAAACAGAGAGAGAAACATACGGAGTCGCACGAACGCATGCGAAAAGGGGGACAGCGCAACACGGGAATAGCCGCGGCCTATGTGTGTTTAAAAGAAATTGAAGTACGAGCACAACCGCACAACGTGGAGACAACACCCTGCATTGACTGACCATGCTGCTTGTCGGTGAAGAGGGTCTTCTACAGATTCGCCAGCTGGTCCCTCAGCTGCTGGGGCTCCCGGTCCTTGTACGCGTCAGGATTCTCCTCCGAAGGCAGGCCGATCGCAGCTATCTTCTTCCCGACAGCTTCTGGAGATCCGGCTGCCCCGCCCCGGCAGCACTCAGTCTGTTCCTTTTGTATGCAGGGGCTGCCCAAGAGGGCCCAATCTGCACCTCGCAAAGAGGGAAGGGGGGGGGGCATTAGCAATCATCTCCAGAGATAAGGAGAAGGACCCGTACCTCCAGTAGAAACGGGAGGTCCGGTATCAACGTGCCCCCCGTGCAAGAGGAAGGACTGGTATCTGCGGTAGTACAGAGGGAAAACATATGGATGCCCATCAGTTACATGAAGAGAAACGAGACA
This sequence comes from Chromera velia, assembly GCA_018398765.1. NCBI lineage: Eukaryota > Chromeraceae > Chromera > Chromera velia. The sequence goes on from JAHBMJ010002738.1 coordinate 166,116, forward strand.
GCGCAACAGACGATCGACGGAAATTGAGCTGCAAAGTATAAAGGAAAACACGGCATTTCAAACTGCAGAGAAGGAAGGAAGGGCTTTTTAGCAACAAAGATGTAAAAGAAGAGAGCACACACAGGCCCATCAGGGAAACGCAAAGATGGCTGGTGAACGAACACATACGCAGATGATAAACGGACGGGAGGGATGGACCGGTATTTCCGGTATAAGGGGAAGGACTGGTATCTGCGGCATAAGGAGGAGGACTGGTGTCTCCGGTATAAGAGAAAACATATGGAGGACCGTCAGCAAAAAACGAAGTTTCTGGCCACGCAGACGGCTCCCCAAACTAACAAACCAACGGCAAACAGACAGAAACACAACACCGAAAATGAACGTCCCCAAAGACGAACGCCGTCGGGAGGGAGGACCGGCATCTACGGTATGAGGAAAAGGACCCATACCTCCGGTACAAGAGGAGGAACTGGAATCTCCGGTAGAACAGAGAGAAAATATACGAAGAAAAACCATGAAGATATTATGCTCTGCCTGGCGCGACTGACCAGCGCCAGCAAGCCGGTTTTTCTACCTCAGCAATTCTGGGAGCACCCTAGCGAGAAAGGCCTAGGCCCTCCCCCCGTTCATCCCCACGTCCGCGGAATCCGTCTTCGCCGCCTTCACCTGTTCGATTTCTCGCTTCACCTTTTCCAGCTCCAACTCCCCGCCCTGTCCAGCACTGTTTCCATTGTACACGTGAGTGATCGTTTTACTCGAGAGGGCCCAATCTGCACCTCGTAAAGAGCGAACGGGAAAAACATGTGCATATGATTGAATCCAACGCTCTGCGCCACAGCAATTATCTCCGGAATAAGGAGAAGGACCCATACCTCCGGTACAAGAGGAAGGACAGGTATCTCCTGTACGATAACAGAGAGAAAACACGCGGAGTCACACGAATGCAAAAAACGAGGCAGCGCAATAGGGGATCTACGGAAATTCAATTGTATACCAAGGCCACTGACCTTCCAAACTCTCACGTTCTCAACTAATCCAGGCTCTGATGAATGCAATCGGACACCACCCTGACAGCTGCGGCTCTCAAGCGTGCGTTTCCCTCACTTCTTCATGATGGCGTGTGGTGTAGTCTAGCATGAAACCACCAAGTAATCTGAACGTTGGCCCGTAGCGGTCAAGAAGAGCTTTACGGTTGAGAATCACCACAGGCATCTGCACCCTTGTGAACGTCTCCCAGTCCGCGTGGGCCCGTGGGAAGCGCGACCTGTCAGGTTCTTCACTGCACGACTGGGTGAGACCCGCAAGGTCAGTCGCGCCGTCTCGATGCGCAGCGACCACAAGCACCGAGCGGTCTTGCGCCACCTCTTTCCTCCCAGTGATGGTAGCCTTGGTTGCGTCCACTTCGCTGGCAGCCAACACGGCTTTGCGCCTCACGTCTTCTGCTGGAGTCAGCCTCGTGCTTGTCGCATCCCCCGGATTAGGCGGCTCGGAGTATCGGCACTCGTGGAGAAGCAGTGACTCTCCCATGGGCTGTAGCACGTCAAATCCAGGTTGGTTGGTGTCAGCCAGGCAGCAGCGATCCAGAGGCCCCTGATGGTCAGAGAGGCGTTTTGGAAGGCGTGACGTCATCTGCAGACACGGGTTTGGGATGGTCAGCTGGATTCCTGAGCTGTCCTTTCCAGGGACCGCTCGGCTCTCTGGGAGCCAAGCTTGAATGGAGGTGGTATCAGGGCGCCCCCCCAGCTTGTGCCACGCCCAGCACCTGAGCTCCTCGAAGATGGCATGAAACTCTTCAAAGGACTGGTGCTGCATATCAGAACCCATCTCCAGAAGTGTTCTTACTCGCACCTTTACAGCCGATCTCGAGTCACCGAGACTCCAGATATGCAACCGCAAAAGAGAAAGTTGGGGCACAAATGGCTGACCCAACTGAGGATCGAGGGCGTTCAGAATCACGGTGCTTGACACCAAGCTGCTCACGCTGACACCTTCAACAGAACCGTCAATCTCGATCCGTTCCCCAAGCAGGGTTCGGGCCAACAGCTCTTCAACAACTTCGTCGGACACTTTCTCTACAAACTTATGAACGGACCTGCGCCATTCCTCTTCCAGCTGCACCAGGTTCACTGACAGCGTCCCCCTGTTCTGCAGCCGCTTCTTCAGCAGGGCCAGACTGCGAGGGTGTCCTCCACTGAGAGAGACTAGGTAGTGAAGCTCACGCTTCGAAATACCCCCAACAGCGAAGAGAGCTGCACTGGGTTTGTCCGTCTCCAGGGGTTCGAGCGGCAGCCACGTGATTGGGCGCTGCGAACCCGGTCCGGTCTTCTGTCGCTTTTCCGGAGGTGGCCCTTGCCGGTCCGGGCTTTGTGGCCCAATGTGGTCATCAATGAGTTGGTGGTGATCGAAGGTGGTGACAAGCAGACGACAGTGGGCGGTATGAGAGCTCACCAATCCCTTGCAAATGGCCATGATCTCGATCGCCTGGGAATCGCCACACTTGACCACCTCGTCCACTGCCAGTAGCACCACAGGCTCCGAAACGCCAAGATCCTCAAAATAGAGACGCAACGCCTCAAAGAGCACATCCTCGTCCACGCGGTCCCAAACTTCGGCTGTCTGCCGCACGAAGCGCCCCCAGCTTTCTGGGGCACCATCCAAAACCGCCCGATGAGCAAGGCGACTGAGGAGGCGCGCTTTGGCAGACGCGTGGCGATCCACCTCTACGTCTTGTGGCCCGTTGAAAGATATACAGACAGGAACCAGACGGGAGTCGAGGTCAGCTCCGAGAACCAGCTCTGCTGACCCATCGCCTCGTTGTCGATCATACAGCCGACAGAGGTGGTCCAGGATGAAACTCTTCCCGCACCCCCGCGACGCCAGCGTAGCGCATAACCCATTATCATGAGTCCCTCCCGACCCCTGAATCCGCTGAGCGTCTTTGAAGTAGTCGACGGCCAACCGCACCACTCCTTCTCGGTCCCAACAAACACCTCCAAACTCAGGCGCTGGATCGAGACGTGGGCCTGGATCGAACGCATTCGTGCGCAGCTGGAAGGCGGCATCAGCCTTTTCAGCAAGCTTCTTGAGCCAGCCCAGAACCTTTTGTGCTGTAGAAACGTCTGGGCCTGCAGAAGCCAAATTCAACGGAGCAAAAGTGAAAAAAACGCGCAGTTGGGAGCACGTACTTGCACTCAATGAAGCGTCCTACAAAAAGTGAGGACGACACGAGCTAGCGGACAAGAGAGAGAGAGAGAGAGAGCACACAGACCGATGCGAAAAGCTCATCCCAACAAGAAGGACCCGTACCTCCAGTACAAAAGGAAGGACTGGTATCTAGCTCCGGTGTACAGAACAGAAAGAAAGCACGGAGGCCCGCCACATCCACGCACTCTTCCCTTACAGCCGGACACCCAAGCAAACAGCCAGCCATGCACACACACCCACAGCACGCGTCTAGAGAAATGGAGACACTGAATGTATGCTGGAGAATTTTTTGTTCAAACGACGAGAAAAAACACGGGAAGGCCCCTCAAGGCTCGACAGACCACACCCAAACCCGAGACCAGACCTCTTTTCGCAGGCACACATGTACTCCTCTCATGCACGCTGCCTAACGGTTCCCAGGCAAAGCACGCACACGACCTCGAAGAGAAGTACGTGTATCAACAACCACACAGGGACTCCTGCCTGGCTGACGGTCACACACACACGCACGCACGCACGAAGTCGATCGAAAGAGATGGCAGTGACGAAGTCGAATGCACGTCTGACTTCACGTGTCGGCAGCACGCACGGTGTTTCCGCAGCCATCCATCCAGCCGCGCACGCAGCAGGCACGCGCACTTGAATCTGGAGATGCAGTCCCAGCCAGACGACGCACGCCACTTCAATCTAAAGAAATGGAGATCTCGAACGTATCATGGAGAAATTTTCGTTCAGCCGCAGTCGATCTTCAGGCACACCACACACACACACGAAGATCCAGTCCGACCAGCCAATCGGATCGAGTGTCGAAACGAGTCGATCGACCTTCAGCCATGCACGCACATGAACGACCACCACACACACACGAAGATCCAGTCCGGCCAGTGACGCCGGCATTTTGTCTCTCCACAAACTCACCAGTGCTCGATTGGGCTTGTTGCGTGCGAGCCATCTCGAGCTCATATTGTTCGTGCTCTCGCTGCCGCTGTCGCTCCGCCTCCCGCTCCTGCCGCTGTCGCTCCGCCTCCCACTCCTGCCGCTGTCGCTCCGCCTCCCATGCGGCCCTGACCCCCTCATCGGTTGCACTCGGAAACGCTTGTCTGTACTCTTGAACAAAGGCGAGCATCCTCGTGCCTTCCACAGAACTCGAATTGCCGTTCAAGGCGTGCGCGAGCCGATTTCTTGCCTTCCGTGACAGGGCCCACTCTGCAGCAGGTACGCGAGTCACGGTGGCAGGAGAGAACGAGCTCATGACTCTCCAAGGAAAGGTGGCCGGGCGAAAACGAGCGGAGACCTAGAGAGAGGTCAAAGCGTAGAAGAGCAGGACCCGATACGAGAGATCTGAGCGATTGGAAGCTGGAGATTCCTGCTGTACTCTCTTTCATTTTCCATCACGGGTCTGCTCGGCCAGACTGCGAAAGTCAAAGAGCCTTGCGCTACTCTACGTCCTTTTTTAAGACGTGTGGTCGGCCAGACGGAAAAAAGCGAGCTGAAGGAAGAAAACGTGTGCACCCTAGCGGAGGAAGCACACACAGAAGGTACGCTGACTTACGTTGCGGGCTGTCCAGCGTTCCTTCAGGCTTGGCTTCTCCCCTGCCCCACCCGAAATGCCCTCTGCCGGTACCGCCCCTCCCAGAACGGCCAAAAGGCCCCGCTCCCCTGCAACCCCCGACCATTCCTGCAGGAGAGAGACAAACTAGCTGTTTTGACAAACTTTGAAATACCACACACCATGGTGCATGGCACACACGTTTCCCGAAAAGCGGCTCCTTTTCAGGGAAAAAGCGGAGCGAGAGCAAGCACCATCGGGAAAAAAAGCTCCCTGGGATGGCCCGCCGCATGACACACAAAACGGAAGGGAGCGCGGCCAAGCAAGGGTAAAATAGAACGGAGAAGCCAAGCGACGCAATGGAAGTCGGCGGGACGATCGAAAGACAGGCAAAAAGGCACAGGGGACGGGGCCGCAAGAGAGAAGACAACGGGGAACAAGACAGACAACAAAAGAGGTGCAGGACGTATGGAACCAAAGGGGAGAGGACCAAACAGGTGCAGGACTGAACGAGAAGGATGACCAAACGGGGACAGAAGAACGGGACCGAATGAGAGAGAGGACGGCGACAGGAGAATTGGACAGCCAGAGGGCACGTAACCGACGGGAGGTAGGGCTGGGTCTCTACCTTCTGTCTGTCTGATGGGAAGAAGAAATGGGAGGGCCTGCGCTACAAAGAAAACGCGTCCTGCTGACTTCCGCATCCCAGCTGCTTGAGGTCTCTGCTGGTCAGTCCGTCGCCATCTCTCCTCCCACCCCCTGCAGAAAAAAAAAGCACATAGGACAGAAAAACACCAGCGGAAGAGCCCTTTGGACCGCAACGTTATCGCGGTGTGGAGAACGGCTGCTGTACTCGACGAAGTCAACATACGAAAAAAAACAAGAGAGAAAACATGACCATAAAGGCTGAGGAAGACGCAAGTGCTGAAAAGAAAGACACTCGCACACAAAAGTGTCGAGAGTCTTCGCATCCTAGCCGCCGAAACAAGGAAGAGCAGCAGTCGACCGAAGATGACGGGAGCACACGAGCCAATAGCCTTAGTATCCTGGTCGGATGCTGATGGAAAAGCCTAATGCACTCTCCTACACCGCGCCCATCCACGCAACACCCAGACCGCGAATTCGCTGTCACAATATCCCACGGCTTGATTGTTGCCCCACCCATGCGCAATCTTTCGATAGCCCCACCGACACTACTGAAACAAGCAGTGCGAGAGAACAAAAATTAAGGCAGACCGACCCACCTGCAACATCGGTGCCGAAGGGGACGCGCTGTCTTGGCCACCCTTTCGGCTCACAGCCCCGCAACACTTCAGTGACGTCATCTTGCTTCCTGCTGTGCACGTAGGCAAGCCGATCTCTTGCCTTGCTTGAGAGGCTCCAGCCTGCACACCAGAGGATTTGGGCATGAAGAAACGTACAGAGAGCGTCACTCCGACAGCTTGTGCTGCAAACAATACAGCAGATGCAGCAGCGAAAGAGAAAAAATAAAAAGGGCGGAGGAAAAGAAAAGAGCATCCCAAGTCCCAGTATCTCCGGTGGGAAGTCCCGGTATCTCCGGTGAGAAGTCCCGGTATTTCCGGTGAGAAGTCCCGGTATCTCCGGTGGGAAGTCCTGGTATCTCCGGTGGGAAGTCCCGGTATTTCCGGTGGGAAGTCCCGGTATCTCTGGTGAGAAGTCCTGGTATCTCCGGTGGGAAGTCCCGGTATTTCCGGTGAGAAGTCCCGGTATCTCCGGTTGGAAGTCCTGGTATCTCCGGTGGGAAGTCCCAGTATCTCCGGTGAGAAGTCCCGGTATCTCCGGTTGGAAGTCCTGGTATCTCCGGTGGGAAGTCCCAGTATCTCCGGTGGGAAGTCCCAGTATCTCCGGTGGGAAGTCCCGGTATCTCCGGTGAGAAGTCCCAGTATCTCCGGTGGGAAGTCCCAGTATCTCCGGTGGGAAGTCCCGGTATCTCCGGTGGGAAGTCCCGGAATCTCCGGTGGGAAGTCCTGGTATCTCCGGTGGGAAGTCCCGGTATCTCCGGTGAGAAGTCCCGGTATCTCCGGTGGGAAGTCCCGGTATCTTCGGTGGGAAGTCCCGGTATCTCTGGTGAAAAGTCCTGGTATCTCCGGTGGGAAGTCCCGGTATCTCCGGTGGGAAGTCCCGGTATCTTCGGTGGGAAGTCCCGGTATCTCTGGTGAGAAGTCCTGGTATCTCCGGTGGGAAGTCCCAGTCTCCGGTGGGAAGTCCCGGTATCTCCGGTGAGAAGTCCTGGTATCTCCGGTGAGAAGTCCCGGTATCTCCGGTGAGAAGTCCCGGTATCTCCGGTGGGAAGTCCCGGTATCTCCGGTGAGAAGTCCCGGTATCTCCGGTGAGAAGTCCCGGTATCTCCGGTGAGAAGTCCCGGTATCTCCGGTGAGAAGTCCTAGTATCTCCGGTGAGAAGTCCCGGTATCTTCGGTGGGCAGACCGGTGGGAAGAGATAAACCGAAAGAACCACTGAAAGAGGAGGAGTTGAAAGCGGACAGATCCACTTACCTGCAAGATCGGCGTCACGGGAGATGCGCCTGTCAGCTCGCCCCTACTCCAACTCCACGACAAACCTGCAGTGATCGTGCACAAGAGACCGCGGCACAAGTTAAAGAACCTTGCTGTACCAGAGAGCGGGAAATTGGAGACAGGGCTACCCACCGGTATCAGGGCGGTTAGCAGAGCCGGAACGATTGACTGAAGCTGGTTCCGCTTTCCGCTCACCCCCACTTCGCCAATCAACATTCCCCAAGAGACCTGCAGAGACCGATCAGATACAGGAGAAAATTAGAGATACTCAGGAAAGGGGCCGGAGAGTGACGGAGGGAGGCACGACAAGACAAGCGCAGAGCCCTGCAGTAAACTGAGTAATAAAAAAAAAGCCCTTTACGGTCTGCACACCATGGCAGAAAAGAACTGAGGAACCTGCGGTGCGCTGCTTGCTGTATAAAGGTGGCAGTCTTGGGCCAAGAGTTCTTTACGTGTGGCCGCATGCCTTGACACGGGGAGGTGTGAGGGTGGCAGTAAGAAAGGACAGAGCACAGACGCACCCGGAAAAGGAGTACGACTATCCCCAGGTTCGTTTTTCGAAAGGCTCGAAGTCTGCACACAGAAAGGGAAAAGGGGCCGACAATCTTGTTTGGAGTGGCACACGTTTTGAGGCCACATGCAGCTGTCAATCTGCTTAACTCACCACGCAAAGAAGCTCTCGAGCTGCTTCCAGGCTCGGATCGATCATCTCACTCCCCTTGATACGCCTGCAGCGACCTGCAGAAAGCTCCAGGAGAAGGTCATTTGACTGGGATACTCCGGGGAGACAGTGGACACACTGAGGGGGATGAGACGAGAGGGCTAAACGTACACGTACATGTATGCACGGGAAAGCAAAAAGAAAGTCGAGAGATCTGTGCAAGTGAAGGCTGCAAGCAGAGCGGCTACAAAAGTGAAGATGCAGGACCAAAGAACCAAGGGGGGTTCACTCAGACGCCCCACTCTCTCCTTAAAAATCCCACAGACCCCCCCACTCTGTCAGCAAAATCCTCACAGACTCCCCCACTCTGTCTGCGAGACCCCCCCACTCGGTTGGCAAAATCCCACAGACCCCCCCACTCTGTCAGTAAAATCCCCACATACCCCCCCACTCTGTCGGCAACATCCCCCCACTCTGTCGGTAAAATCCCCACATACCCCCCCACTCTGTCGGCAACATCCTCACAGACCCTCCCACTCTATCGGAAACATCCCATAGACCCTCCCACTCTGCTGACCAAAATCCTCACAGACCCTCCCACTATGTCGACACAATCCTCAGAGACCCCCACTCTCTGTCCGCAAAACTCCCCACTCTGTCGGCAAAATCCTCACAGACCCCCCCC